>CANJKZ010000034.1:507500-580000 GCA_947471745.1 Closterium sp. Naga37s-1
ATTTCGTGGAAGATGTACTTGCAAATACACACCATAAAACAAACGGCTTTAGAGTTAATAAAAAAGGAAATGCCTCTAATAACAGATGTACACGTATACATCTACTTGCTCTGTGATGTAAACACCGTATGTTTGGCGCGGAATGTCCGCCACTCCCACCTCTACCAGAATTCCACCAAATTCGTGAACATACTGATTGGCCCATTGTTTTGGCAGATAATGATGGATCGAAACTGCATTGTGAGACGAGCCCCTCCAGGATCCGTCTTCTTGTTGCAGTCATTTTTTGTTTTGTTCTTAATCTCCTTCATGAGATCCTTCTGCTTCGTTATGGCGTCTTCGTGCTTCGTGCTGGCCTCATGACAACGCATTGAACCGACTTAGAGATCGCGGGCCCCTTGCTCGATGCAAACGCCACATCGCAAACATGGTTTACCGTCATATCTGCGATCCAAAATAAGCCATGGAAACTAGGGAAGCCATTCCGATATATAAAAGATTAACGCTCTTAGGAACGCCTTTTCAAGCTTCTCCTTGGCGGACAGCAGACGAACTGGCGGTGGTTCGGGCTGGACGGTTGGTTCCGCAGCGACGGGCTGCTTAGAGGTGGGTTTCCAAACGCCAGTACGGATTGCATAAACCAACGTTTACGTGACGAGTTGCTTGCGTTTGACTCCAACATCAGCAACTCGGTCGGCATAGAAACAGTATGCGAAGAGCTGGCGACGGCGTCATCCGGGGTCAAATCTATAATCTCTTTGCTGCATGAAGATGGCCACTGAGCAACAGGAGCATGAGGGCTTGTGAAAATCTAGGTACGTCATTGGGTGCGAGGTTGACAGGGCCCTCCGAATGGTATCGTCTGGTTCGTCGTCGGCGGACGCCATGGCTTCACTAGCAGGCATCGAGAGCTCAACTATGGAAAGCCCAGTGAAAAACTGTGAAAGACGGGAAACTGAACAGGCTCAGAGCTAGCCGAGCTTCTCGCTTCGAAATGAGGACGGGAGTGGGGTTCACCCCCACCAGCAGCTCAGCAGCGCAGTGCGGTGGTGTAGGGCTGGCACGAAGCACAACGCGCGGTACCTGGCCTCAGTGCAAACGCATGTGCATGTGTTTTGGAAGGGAATATGCCACTAAAGATAGGTTCAGCGAGGGAAAAATTGGTGGTGGGCGATGGCAGCAAAATCAGCTAATCACGGGGAATACTGCCGCCAGCGAGGCCCATACATACGAAAACACGTGCGGCGCGCGTATTGAGCAGGGGGAGGGGGGTGAGGGGGGGAGGGGGACTGGCAAGGGGGGGAGAGATCTGTCAAGCTTGTATCCCCTTTACAAGGAAAATCTACTTAGAAACAAAAAAACACAAAAAAAAATAAAGTAAAACATGGCTCATTAGTGTTGGTAAAAGAAAAGCCCGATCTGACAAGAGAATTTGCAAGAACAACTCCTTGAGGGAAGTGACAGGAGAGATCAGGCAAGGAGGAGTGGCAGGGAGGATTGGAAAGGGGGACTGGCAAGGATGAGTGGCAAGAGGGAGTGGCAGGGGGGACTGGCAAGGGGGGAGTGGCAGGGGGGACTAACAAGGAGGAGTGGCAAGAGGGAGTGGCAAGGGGTTGTGGCAAGGGGGAGTAGCAAGGGGGAGTGGCAAGGGGGAGTGGCAAGGGGGGCTGGCAAGGGGGACTGGTAAGGGGGACTGGCAAGGTGGGCTGGCAAGGGGGACTGGCAAGGGGGAGTGGCAAGTGGGACTGGCAAGGGGGAGTGGAAAGGGGGAGTGGCAGAGGAACTGTTCGAGGGGATTTATGCATGACGGGCGTATGCATAGACCACCTAGGGCATAAGCGTTGCCTCCAAACGATTTGCTCCTGCCGGATCGGTTTGGAGGGAGGAGAGAGAACGTGTGGAGGGGCTAGAGTTTTCTGAGTGCTAATGCCTATAAGCATTTCATTGATTGGTTTTATGTGCAAAGGCCCTGGTTGATGGGGATGGCGGATGAGACGATGATATAGGATATTGAGAAGCATCAGAAAGGGGCGTGAAGATAAGTGGATGAGAACGAGGTGCAGCGAAGTGATATACTCAAAATGATCCAATTTCAAAAGCCACACACCGGTCATGATGAGCATGGGATGGGATGAGAGCCATCTCAAATGATGGTCAAGCTCCTTCCACAGGCTACAACAAGCTTTCCCTTCACATTGCCTGATGTCCCTACTTGCCTTGGAGTTGTCATGCTTGTGGACATTGCCTTGAGCTACCTTCCAAACATGGAATCTTAGCAACGTACACCTCGTGT
The DNA here is from genome assembly GCA_947471745.1 of Closterium sp. Naga37s-1. Classification (NCBI taxonomy): domain Eukaryota; kingdom Viridiplantae; phylum Streptophyta; class Zygnematophyceae; order Desmidiales; family Closteriaceae; genus Closterium; species Closterium sp. Naga37s-1. Next base: position 509,794 of record CANJKZ010000034.1, read on the forward strand.
ACCGGTATCTCCCCCCCAGCACGGCATGCTTAACGTTGCGCTAGACCAGGGAATGAATCCTCTGTGAATGCACGGTTCAGGGTCAAGTGTGTGAGCGAGTTGTGCGTGTAGTGGAACGTGAACGGGCACCCTGAAGTGATGCAACGTCATTTGTAACGTCAACGTGTAGTGGAAAGCAAAGGCATTTGAGGTGGTGCTGTGGTTGTAAGAGGCGTGGAGCAGTGTGTAGCCCGGGATGGTCCAACGCTGCTGCTGAGTTCCTCGGCAAGAGTGGCACTCTTTCTCGGCAAGAGTGGCACTCTTGCTGCTGAGTTACCCTTTCAAAATCAGGCTTCCGGAACTTTCACCCTTACGCAAAAAGAGTATGTTTTGTTTTACACTGATAAAGATTTTAGTTAGCCTGACGGTATAAGGGTTGGGTGTACGTTACCCTGATACCGAAACCTTTTTAGCGCGGATCAGCCCATACTTCGCGTGCTGACAATCTGAACCACGCTCCCACTGCCACCGTTGTCGCTTGTGACCACAGGCGGAAAACCGTGAAATGTTGTCGGTGGCACGCCATGTCGTCCTATTGGTTGTGTGACCCATAGTACAGCCAACGCACCCCTGAATTGAGCCACACCACGCCACGCCCACTGCAGGCTGAGCAAATTTGCGCGTCAATGACATTTTCGTGCTGCCCTATGCATCAAATTGCAATCCTAGTGCTGCTGTACCAGCCTTGCAGTTCCCGCGGTGAGAGGGAATCGGAACTTACGAGGCCATGTGAGGTTCGAGATCTTCCAAGGGGTCCCTCGCTTGTTCTCCATTCTCGCCCATTTTCCACGGACTTGTCAAACATGCCTGCTGGGGAGCCCGATCCACCTGGTAGCACGAGAAACGTCCTCTCCGTGCTGGGAGTTTTACCACGCCTTAGAGAACACTACAGCGTTCCTATCTCGCAGCCGCCTCGTGAACCATCTCCAGTATGTGTGGTAGGAACAGTGTATCCGTTCGAGCCTCCATACTCACCGATGGCGTGGGAGCCACACCCTTCTCTAGAGCTAGTTCCCGGAGGTGGCGAGGGCTCGTCTAAGCCACCAACAGCTTCACCTTCGACGGTCAGCAGCGCGCCCGTCAAGCGACAGCGTGTGGGAGCGACGTACAAGCAGCAGAGGCTCTGGGGCGCCCCTCCTCCCCGAAACACATCTTCACCGAAACGGCCTGCTGCTCCTGCCGATCCGAAGCCACCCACCGCGACTGCGGATGCTGGGTTTGAAGCGGTGAAGAGTACGTTTGACTCTCAGTGGGCAGGTAGATTCAAAGGGTTGCGCTTAAATTGCATGTCTAACGGCAGACCTTCTTTGAAATGCTTAATTTGCGTTAAGCATGGAGATCCACTGGCGCACACAGCGTATGGGGCGAGGGGGGAGGGTGCTCGGGATCTGCAAAACGGGAGCATCCGCACTCACTCATCTACCCGTGCCCACAAGCAAGCAGTGGAGAACCAGGAGAAAGCAGAGGCGGAGAAAGCCAATCAAGCAACTCTCACTCGGTGGCAGACCACGGATTCATCTACCCGACACGTCATCCGTCTCCTCCACATTGCGCTCTTCGTCTGCAAGGCAGCCGCTCCCATCGCCATGTTCGTCCCACTGTGCTGGTTTTTGGCGAAGGAGGGGTTACCGGACCTTCCTCCATCTAGCGGATACGGCTCATACTACACCTGTGAAGAAATGAGGAATGATTGAACTAGGAAAACGTTGGATACAAATATGAAACCCTAGAAACCTGTACCCCTTAGTGTCTACCCCACTAGAGCCTACAAAGACTAAGTCATATATATCTGACACACCCCCATAGGCAAAGTGGGGGAGAACTAGGGGTCACAAGACCAGTAAAGCAAAGCAAGCTCAGGGTGGATCACAACGTCACCACACATTCCGAGCACCGGTTCAAAGGCCACAAGGCCAGTTCACATGCAGGATCATATATATAAAGGTAAACAAGCAAGAGCAGGTATATATAGATCACAATACAAGGAAGGTCAAGAAGTAAGCAAGTGAGGCCCGGTAGGCACAAGACCTAGCATCGTACAAAAGCGCTGATGATCACAAGGCTGAAGTGCCTTGGTAAAGATATCAGCAGTGTTGGCCTGAGAGGCCACGTAAGCAAGGTGCAGCTGACCACGCTGCTGCAGCTCACGAGCAAGGAAGTAGCGAAGAGCAATGTGCTTCGTTCTGTGCTCCAGTCTGTGCTTCTGACACAAGGCCAGCATGGCCTTGTTGTCTACGTACAGAACTGGAGGAGAACGAGGCGGCTCTCCCAGGTCGGTCAGCAGGTAGGTGAGCCAGCGTAACTCCTGTGCAGCCATGGCCCCTGCATAGATCTCGGCCTCACAGCTGGAGCCGAGAACAGAGGACGAGCGGGTAGACCGCCACGAAACAGAGCCGGAACCAAGGCTGAAGGTGTAACCCTGTGACGACCGCTGAGTAGCCACGTCGTCAGCCCAAGAAGCGTCTGCGTGACTAGTGAGGACAACTGAACGTCGCCCTCCAAGCACGAGCCCCATGCCCGACGTACTGCACAAGTAGCGCAACACCCTCTTAGCAGCATCCATGTGCTCCTTCCTGTGTCGGCCAGGAGCGACATAGCGTGCTAGGATGCTAAGAGGGTATGCAAGGTCAGGTCGAGTGCAGGTCATCAGGTACATGAGGCAGCCCACAAGCTCTGGATACGGGCCACTCGGCTCTACGGACTCATCCGAAGGCAGAGCTGAGAGCGAGTGGCGCGTAGGCAGAGGAGTGGGCTGTGCCGAGGAGTACGTGAAGCGGAAGCGCTGAAGGACCTGCTGCACCATGTGTGACTGAGTCAAGGTAATGGTGCGCTGTGCTCTGTCCCGGGTGATCCGCAAGCCAAGATAGCTTGTCAGCTCACCCAGGTCTGTGCACGTGTGTCTCTTCTGCAGCTCCGACTTCACGTGGGCGAGTGCCTCAGTGTCAGCAGTAGCAAAGACCAGGTCGTCTACGTACACGAGAACGTAGAACGGCGGCAGAGTGGTGTCGGTGCGTAGAAACAGCGACGGGTCAGCAGTAGAAGGAGCAAACCCAAGAGCAGCAAGAGTCGTCCTCAGTGTGTCGTGCCACTCACGGGGTGCCTGGCGGAGACCGTAGACTGGCCGCCGGAGGCTCCACTGGGTACTAGGAGGAAACGACCCAGTGAAGCCAGGTGGGCGGCGCAGCCAGATCTCCTCGTGCAGGCTGCCCTGTAGGCAAGCAGTGCTGAAGTCAAGGGAGTGAAGCTCGTAGTCACGCTGAGCGGCGACGTGCAGCAGAACCCGAAGAGTGGTCATCTTCGGGGTAGGGGAGAAGGTCTGGAAGAAGTCGACTCCCTCACGCTGACTGAAGCCTCGTGCAACGTAACGCGCCTTGAAAACAGGTGGAGAACCCGGCGGCCGCTTCACCCTGAAAATCCACATGCCACTGACGATGTTCGCCCCAGGTGGGGGAACCTCGTCGACGTAGGTGCCTGTGGACTTCCAGGAAGCCATCTCTGCGTCCATGGCTGACTGCCACTGAGAGGAGTAGGGACCCTCTATCGCCTCTGCGTAAGAACGCGGGGTCGGGATGTCTGGTGCATCCGGGTCTCCCTCAGGGGCAATCAGCATGGACACGAGATGAGGTAAAGCAGCGGCAAAGCACTCAAACTCCTCCTGTCTGTCCTCAAGGACGTCCGTGCTAAGAGCACACTCACCCCCGACGGACGGAGGACAGACAGACTCAGACTCAGCAACAAGACTAGCGGCGTAGTCTAGACGACAGTGAGCAGCAAAGTCGACAAGCTCAGCAACAAGAGCCGACGCAGCAGTGGACTCAAAGGAAGGGTCAGTGACAACAGTGGCCAGGAGACGTGTGACAGTAGGACTAGCAGCACGAAGGGAGTCAGACGGTCAGCAAGAGCAGGAAGAGAGGACGCAGGAGGAGACGGCAGAGGGACACGCTGTGGAGCAGTGGAAGGACGAAGTGCCATCTGGTGTGTGCCTGGGACAGCAGGCGGACGCTGACGCGGAACACGACGACCAGTGCGAGCAGCACGAACAGGCGACGCACGACGAGACTCAGGCGACGCAGGACGAGACTCAGGCTCACGACGCTCCGTAAGACCTCCTGTCGGACCAGTGTAGGGAGAAGGACCAGGGAGTGGCGAGGCCGGCTGTAACTGTGACTGCGACTGGACAGACAGAGGACAGGCTAAAGAGGGAGTAGGACCAGTAGCAGGTGGGAGACCAAGAACCTGCTGAAGGAGCGGAACGAAGTACGGCCGCGGCCGCGCAGCGCCTCCAGAACCAGCAGAGACAGCACCAGTACCCTCAGCTCCAGGGTCTCCAGCTACAACTCCCGCAGCACCACCTGCAGCTCCAGCAACTCCAGCACCTCCAGCTCCAACTCCCGTAGCAGCTCCAGTACCTCCAGTACGAGCACCTCCAGGGCCAGCGGCCCCAGCAGCTCCAGCACCAGCAGCACCTCCAGCAGCTCCAGCACCAGCAGCACCTCCAGTAGGTCCAGCACCAGCAGCACCTCCAGCAGCTCCAGCACCAGCAGCACCTCCAGCAGCACCAGCACCAGCAGCACCTCCAGTAGCTCCAGCACCAGCAGCACCTCCAGCAGCACCAGCACCACCTCCAGTAGCTCCAGCACCAGCAGCACCTCCAGCAGCACCAGCACCACCTCCAGTAGCTCCAGCACCAGCAGCACCTCCAGCAGTAGGCCCCCCAGCTCCAGCAGCACGGCTACAGCGCCGAGCGTACCACTCACGAAGCTGCCGTGGAGAGAGAGGCTCCCGTCGCAACGGGGCACTCGGAGGACCTCCAGTCTCCGCACCCCCAGACTCAGCAACCCCAGGCTCAGCACCCCCAGGCTCCACACCCCCAGGCTCCGCACGCTCAGGCTCAGCACCCCCAGACCCAGCACCCGCAGGCTCAGCACCCCCAGACCCAGCACCCGCAGGCTCAGCACCCCTAGCAGCACCAGAGTCAACAGCTACCTCGACAGGCTCGACTGCGTCTACCTGGGACACACCTGAGGGGGCAGGACCCTGAGGGGGGAGGGGGTCAACCTGGGGAGGACCTGGCGCGAGGAAGAGCGGCGGGGGGGGGGAGGGGGGCAGTGCGGTAGGGGAAGAGACGGTAGTAGGGAACCGACTCGTCAAACGTGACGTCCTGAGAGGACAGAACACGGCGCGAGGTGGGGTGGTAAAACCGCCAGCCAGGCGCGTCAGGGGGGAAGCCAAGGAAGACGCAGGGAACGGCACGGGAGGACAGCTTGTCCGCCGACAAGTCGCGGACGAAAGCTCGAGATCCCCAGACACGGAACGCAGACGCATCGCCAACCTTCCCCGTCCACCGCAGAGTGGGGGAGGTCTCCGGCATGGAGACCCGGGGCTGGAGGTTGATCTGATGCGCCGCGTACTGAACCGCGAACGGCCACAGAAAATGGGGAGCAGCCGCATGGATCATGGACGTACGAGCGACATCCATGACCATGCCAATGCGGCGCTCGGCAATCCCATTTTGCTGTGGAGAGGCCGGAAGTGTGAACGTCTGGCGGATGCCCTCCGCCCGACAGTAGGCCTGCAAAAGGTCGGAGGAAAACTCTCCACCTCAGTCTGAGTGCAGACGCACAACAGGAAAGTCCGAGCCAAAACTCTCTCTGAGCTGGAGACGAGCAGCGCGGATCCAGTCGATCAACACCTCAGTGACTTCACCCTTGCGGCGCAAGGGGAAGACTGTGGTGTAACGCGAGTAGTCGTCAACGACCAGCAGGAAGTAACGCTCGTGACCCTGTCCACGGACGCGGGCTGGGCCCCACACGTCCATGTGAAGAGTCTGCAGTGGGGCCTCTGTCGGAGGAAACTCGGAGGAGTGAGGAGTGGCGCGCTGCCGACCCTCGACGCAGGGAACGCAGGTAGGGGCAGGCCCCGGAGGAAGGGGAGGGAGGGACTCAGGCAGACCCGAGACCAGGACACGGGAGGCCATGCCTCGAAGACGAGGCAGGGAGGGGTGACCAAGGCGGTGGTGCCAAAGGAGAGTCTCGTGAGACAGGAGGCGACACGAGCAGGGGGCAGACTCAGGGCCAGACCGGGACGCTGCAGCAAACACCTGACCCGACGCGGCTACCTGACGAGGAGGAGACTCAGTGGTAAGGGTGTACAGGCTGGACCCTGGCCTACGGGTGAACGTGGCCAGGTGACGACCCGTCCGAGCACACGTGCAGTGCGTCACACGCTGGTGGGCAGGGGTGAACTGGTGAACACCCCCATCCTGAAGATCAGCACCCGCCACCAAGTTCGTAGAGAACGAGGGGAGGTGAAGACCAGACAGCGAGCCGGACGGAACAGCAGGACACGGGAGGACAGTGGAGGAACGGGCCACAACTGGTCCCCCAGAGGGGTCAGCCAGAGAGACTGCCACCGGCCGACTGAGCGGCGAGAGGGTGGTGCAGTTGCGAAAGAAGGAGCGGGAGGCACCCGAGTCAAGGGTGAAAGTGTGCAAGACCTGAGCCGACGCGGTACCTGAGAGAGCAGCCTCACCAGCACCTGGAGCAGCAGACTCGCTAGCACCTAGAGCAGTAGCCTCACCAGCACCTGGAGCAGCCTCACCAGCACCTGGAGCAGCAGACTCACTAGCACCTAGAGCAGCAGCCTCAATGCCCGGGTCGGGCGGAACACACAGGTAACAGTCACCCTCATCACTAATAGACACAGCATACATAGCAGCAAGGATAGTGTCATAGTCAAGATCAAAGATAGCAACCCCCGACCTAAGCAGATCACCCCAGCGAGGGATCTCAGTGGAGCCAGGGAACTGTGCACGCCAGACGTCAGTCAGGCGGCCGAAGCAGCGCGGAGTGGTGTGCGGGCCGCCGCACGTCTCTCCAGTGCGGTCGCCTGTGCGGAGAACGTACGTGCAAGGACCAGCACCGCCAGACCTCCCACGCCCAGCGTACCACTCACGGAGCTGCTGAGGCAACGGGGTCCTCACGGGAGCGCTGCTGCTGCTAGCGCTGGCCACCGCTAGAGCCTCCCCGCTGCCCACCACCGCCCGCGCCACCCCCACCTACACCGCCGCCGCCGCCACCTCCACCTCCACTCCCGCCGCCTCCGCCGCCTCCACCTCCACCGCCGCCACCTAAGCCCCCAGTCCCGCCACCACTCCCACCTCCACCCCCACCCCCTCCTCCTCCTCCACTGCCACTACCGCCACCCCCGCCGCCCCCTCCACCCCCCTTGCCCCACTTGCCCTTGCTGTTGCGGCGCTTGCCACTAGGGGCAGACGTAGTGCCGACCGACTCGGTGCCAACGAGGTCGACAGCAGCAGCAGAGGCAACAGAGGGCAAAAGAGGGACGGGGGAGCACCCCTCAAAGAAAGGGGCACGGGGGTCACCACGAGAGGCTCCTACAGCGACTATACTCTTCTCAGCTGCAAGGAGGCGCTCCTCGAGGAGGTCAACGGTGAGCGTGGTGGGGCAAAGGGAGAGGAAGTGGTCCCTGACCGAGCAGAGGGAGTCAGGGAGCCGGGTGACGAGGTAGTAGAGAGTGATGTACATAGGGGGGGGGTTCTTGGCGCAGAACTCGGCAGGAAGCGCAGCACGGTAGCGGGTGTCACTAGTGCGGAGGTGCGTAATGAGGTCAGTGACTGTGGCAAAAGCGGCTAGGTCAGGGAACAGGTACGACAGCATGAGGCGGCTAAGGGCAGCAGTGGCAGGGGAGGAGTAGCGCGCAACAACAGCAGTGTACAGAGTGCTAGCACTCTTGTACTGACTAAAGTGCGCGCGCTCAGAGGACGGCAGGTGACTACGCACAGCAAGGCGAGCAGCAGCATCGCGCGTGGTCCAGACCGAGCGAACAGTACTAGCAGTATCAGCAGCAGGGGCAGCAGAGGCACCAGACGTGAGATCGAACAGTGAGAGGCCGTCTTTGCTATTGCATGTCAGAACTAGCAGTAGAAAGTGAGAATGAAGAAAGGAGGAGGTTCACTAGCAAGCAGTTGAGTACATATAGGAAACCCTAGATTGGGCTGTACTCGCTATAGAGTACCCCACTGCAGGCTAGACAAATACAACATTCTGACACACCCCCATAGCCAAAGTGGGGTGTAATCAGCACAATGAGCAGGTATAGCAGGAGTTCACAATAAGAAGCAAAGCTAGAGGTAATCACAGCGGGCAAGTGAGGAGGAGGAGGGACTGTGAGAGGAGAGAAGATGAGAGACGGCGGCTGAAGCTGCAGACACACGGGCAACAGGAGCTGCTGGCACAGTGGCTACCGGGACAGTGCGCCCCGGACTACTGGAGTAACTGGCTCACGGGCTACGACGAGCTACAGGAGCAACGGACCCTCGGGCGACAGGCGCAGCAGACTCTCTGGGCTACCAGGACAGTGCGCCCCGGACTACAGGTGCTGCGGACGACAAGACAGCAGTCTCCGCTCAACCTCCTCCAACTGTCCCACACACCCCCCACACACCCACTGCTTCACTCCTAACTCCACTTGCACGTCACCCCCCTAGTACCACTCCTTCGGCTCCCACACACCCACCCCCCTCAGCGGCAGCTGCAGCACTGGGAGACGGAGGAGGAGGAGGAGGAGTAGGGGACGACGCACAGAAACTGCACCCCCATACCCCCCACCCCCAAACCCTAATTCAGGAGAACGGGCAGCAGCAGGGGTGGGGCGCCGTCAGAAGCACGGGGGACAGCGGGCAGCGCAGGGGCAGAGAAAACAGGGCGCCCACGGGCCTGGCGCAGCCCGTACGAACCGCGTGCGGGCGGCCCGAGGCGCGCCCTGGCCTGGCGCAGTCCGTACGGGCCGCGCGCGGGCCTGGCGCTGCCCGTACGGGCCGCGCGCGGGCCTGGCGCAGCCCGTACGGGCCGCGCGCAGGCTGTACGGGCCGCGCGCGGGCCCTACGCAGGTCGCGCAGGCCGCGACGGGCGACGGGGGGCGACGCGCGGGTCCCCGTCGCCCGTCGCAGCGCCTCCCGGGAGCGACGCGCGGAGTGACGGGGCAGAAAGCCGCCGCGCGCCTCGGGGCGCACGGCGGGCAGAAAACCGCCGCGCGCCTCGGGGCGCACGGCGGGCAGAAAACCGCCGCGCGCCTCGGGGCGCACGGCGGGCAGAAAACCGCCGCACGCTCCGAGCGCGCGGCGGGATGAAAAATCCGTCGCACGCCACGGGGCGTGCAACACACAGAATAGCAGTAGCAGCGGAAGCAGTGAGGTGGTGGGCCCACCCACAGGATCGACCCAAGGGGATCGACCTGCTCTGATAGCATGTCAGAACTAGCAGTAGAAAGTGAGAATGAAGAAAGGAGGAGGTTCACTAGCAAGCAGTTGAGTACATATAGGAAACCCTAGATTGGGCTGTACTCGCTATAGAGTACCCCACTGCAGGCTAGACAAATACAACATTCTGACATTGCATTGCAGGAAAAGCTGCAGATCATCTAGCCAGACCTCAAAGTCTACCGCTCGACCCTCAGCATCAAAGGTAAGAACGTTGGGACTAGCCATGACAGCAGCAGCAGCAGGCTAGCAGCAGCAGCAGTAGAAGCAGGCTAGCAGTAGCAGCAGCAGGAGGGGCGCGGCTCGGCAGTGTGCTTACCAGGGGCGGGTGGGTAGAAGCCCGCAAGTGGTGGGGCAGGGCCGAGGCGCGTCGGCAGGATCAGGGCCGCGACAGGGCGGCAGGTCAGGGTCGCGACTCGGCTGCAGGGCAGGGCCGGGACGGCGGCGGCGGCTGTCACGGCAGTGGCGGCGGTGGCTGTCTCAGCAGCAGCGGCGGCAGCTGTCACAGTAGGAGCGGCGGCGGTCGTGACGACAGCAGCGGCGGCGGCTGTCCCGGCAGCAGCGGCGGCGGCGAACGACCGTGGCGGAAGCGGCAGCGGCAGCAGGCGCGACGGCAGCTGCTGCTGGGGCGGCAGCGACGGGGCGGCAGGGCTGCTACGGCGGGCCGCGAAGAGCCGCGGAGGGGCCGCGAAGAGCCGTGGAGGGGCCGCGGAGAGGCCGCGACGGGGGGCCGCGAAGGGCCGCGAAGGGCCGCGAAGAGGCCGCGAAGGGCCGAGAGGGGGGCCGCGAAGGGCCGCGAAGGGGCCGCGAAGGGCCGTGAGGGGGCCGCGAAGGGCCGCGAAGGGGCCGCGAAGGGCCGTGAGGGGGCCGCGAAGGGCCGCGAAGGGGGCCGCGAAGGGCCGCGAAGGGGCCGCGAAGGGCTGAAAGAGGGGCCGCGAAGGGCCGAGAAGGGGCCGCGAAGGGGCCTTAAGGGGCGCGACGGGCCGCTTAGGGCAGGCGCACGGGGCGCAACTAGGGCAGGCGCGAAGCGCGCTCCGGGCAGGTAAGGAAAAATATTTCGTAGTAGTGGTGGGCCCTAGAAAACGTTCCCACTAGGGAACTCGCTCTATACCATGTGAAGAAATGAGGAATGATTGAACTAGGAAAATGTTGGATACAAATATGAAACCCTAGAAACCTGTACCCCTTAGTGTCTACCCCACTAGAGCCTACAAAGACTAAGTCATATATATCTGACAACACCGAGTAAGTGCTTTCTTGTGTGCGACCGGCTTGTTTGATGCATTTGCAGTTTCTTATTTTGACTGCGTTGCTTATCCTTGGCATTTACGGATTCAAGGAAAACTTGCTCGCCCTGTCAACATATCTCCAAGAGACCCAACGCCTTCACCTCCTCGAATCCCTGTGGGATTTCCCTGGACGAGAGCACAGATCGGGTGCATGGGAAACACCTCATTTTATACGCTACGTTCTTCAAGCGCAATTCGGTGGTAACGGAGTTTTTTACCCTTATCACTATTGACCGTGCGGACGCTGCCTCACTCACCTCTGCCGTCGTGCACTATCTCACAGGGATCGGGTTCGACCTTCAAAAGAATTCAAGCGTAGCCTCCGATGTTGCAAACGTGATGTTCGGGAAGAACAAAGGGGTCGTTGCGAGGCTGCGAATGCGCATTCCACACCTGGCCTCGACCCACTGTATCGCTCATCGGTAAGCGTGTCTTGTGTCTGCTTGAAGCTGGTTCTGTTACCGATGTAGTTGTTATTGACAAATGATGTTGTCTACATTTTATTGTACAGGGAGGCACTCACTGCCCGTGATGCCGCTGATGCCGTCCCGGAGCTACGCATGATCGACGATGTAGTGCGCGCCTTCGCTGACCACATCGGCAGCCAGCGTTCACTACCAGAAATTCCACAATCTGCAACATATCTTCTGCCGGACGAATTTGGATGCACAGGGGATCCACGCCGTGCGATGGCTCTCCCGTGGTGAAGCGGTGCAGCGTCTACTCGACGTACTCCCTGCAGCCGTCGTGGTGCTGAAGGAGAGCAAGAAGGAGCTGTACGAGATGGTTACCTCGTTCATGTTCCACTGGCTCATCCGCTTTCTTGCGGATGTGCTGTGGGAACTCAACACCCTCAACCAGCGCAGCAACGCCAGGTAAGGGTGTTTGGTACATGCATCTTTGCTGTTGCCTCTATCCACGACCACGTCCTGACTACATGTCTTGCGTCTGTGCAGATCGACATCACCCTTGTTGCGCACATCGTGCAGCAAACAAGGATGCGCCTGAAAGATCGGTACTCCCTCCGTACACCTGGTCACCATTTCGGGAGCGGCGAAAAAATGCAGCTGCCAGAATTCATCAAGAACCATCAGGCGACGGATAAGAGGGAGGTGAAGGCGGACGGTGTAGACGGGGACGGGAATCCCGTATCTTTTGTCTACGAGCTTCACGAGCGACCACTGCCCGGACATGAAATTGATGGCGACGTGACCGCGTGCGTCGAGCTGTCAATCAAGTTTGTGCGTGCCGTGGACGCCGAGCTGGAGTGGCGGATGCGCGACGACAGTAAGCGCGTGGAGACATTCAAAAAGTGGTTGTGCCTGCTGCATATGCTTTTCAACCACAAGTTGCCAGGTAAGCCTTGCTTGGAGTTTGCACTTGTATTAGTTTTGTTGTCACTTGCAACTTTGCCTCGTTGTTTACCCGTGCACGTGGACCTCACCGCTGCTCGTTGGACTAATGTCCCCCACTCCTACACGTATATGCGAGCGTCGCCCAAGTTTCCACCCCGACCCCGCCCCATAACAGGGTTCGCCTACAAGAGGGGCAGACAGGAACTGTGGATGTTTACCTCCACGATGTTCTCCCAGCACAACAATGAGGAGTTTCATCAGGCGCTGGGGAACATGCTGCGCGGCGATCCCTGGCGTATGTCCTTCCCCAACATCGTGCGCATGTGGCAGTCAGTCGCCGTGCTGCCATTGAGCCCGGTTGAATGCGAGCAGGGCTTCTCGAGGCAGAACCTGATCAAGACATGGGGACGCGGCAGCATTGGCGACACAAGCATAGAGCACCTGATGCGTTGCTCCCTGGTGCAGTACGATGTCGACTGGTACGAGGTGGTCGCCATTTTCCGTGGAGAGAAGCTCAGACGATCCACGAAGGAGTTTGACAGCAGCAGGGCTAGCGCAACCCACTTTGTAGAAGAAGAATTAGTAGGCAGTGTGGGTGGCACTGAGTAGTTGTGTTTGTTGAGCTAGTTGAATAAAACATGTGAAATTACTTGGTTGACAAACCTGCACTGAAATCAGGCTAAGTACAACAGTACCCTGGTCAAATCAGTGTAACGAACATTTAGCCTGCTGCCATCAGGGTGCGAAAAAATTTACCCTACGGGTCAGGGTAAGGAGGGCCTGGAACCCTGATTTGTCAGGGTGGGCCTAAACCAAATTTGGGCCCTGGACCTAACTAACGCGCCGCTCGCGCAAATTTTGGACACGAGGGGTGTTTTTTGTTACGGTTAAAAGACCCCCGACCGAGCCGTATATTCAGCTGACAGCCATACACCATAAAATACAGATTGATAGTTCTTAAATAAGTGTACCTGTGACTCATAAAACTCCTGCCACCTCAATGTTCACTCTAGCATTTTTTCATATATTTTAGGAAAGTCCCCCAACTCCTCTATCCAGGAGATTACAATATCTCGCCTTCAGAGGCTAAGCTCGGCTCTGCTTGCATTTTGTGTGTGATACTGCAATGCTGCCTTCTGCTCTCATCCGACTCGCCCTCTCCTCTCCTACCCTCCAACCCAACCCTCTTTTATTGCTGTAACCTTCTGGCACCAGGTGACTCGAGCGCAGCAACAAGGAGATCAAACAAGTATGCAGACTAGAAGGACACGTATCCCCATCCTTCATCAGACCCGAGTTTTAATTTGCCGAATTCAACCCTTCCCCGCTCCTCTTGCTGTCTACCGCCTATCTACGGCTCTTTTGAGGAAAACAAGCATGCACACCACAAGACACACAGCTCTACACTCTGACTGACTGTGGTGCTGGCCTGCTGACATCAACACTCCCTCATCCGCTGCACCCACATCCACCTGCCCCCACGATCATTCTCCCCAACCCTCGACCCCCTGGCTTGTCCAATGTTTATATCTTATAGATGTTAGTTATCTAGGTTACAGTGAGTTGCCCTCTAAAGGGTACAACATTCTCTAGGTCGACTTGTATCCCATTGTTCCTACTGACTCACATCATTCTCTCGACACTTGTTCCTAGCCTAACTTAAGATGGTATTAAAGTAGGTAATTTTTCTCCCTCCCACGCTTCCGCCCCCTCCCTTAGCCGGTCCCGAGGCGCCCGTCCCTTAGGCCCCGTTTCGTCGCGGGTAGGACGGCCCCCGCGGGCCTCGTTTTCGCGCCCTCCACGCCCTCCGAAACGAGCCCTCCGCGCCCTCCGCGCCCTCCGCGCCCTCTGAAACGCGCCCTCCGCGCCCTCCGAAACGCGCCCTCCATCTCATGCCTCCGCCCTTAGTTCGTCGCGGGCCCCGTGCGCCCTGCCTTAGCTCGTTGCGGGCCCCGTGCGCCCTGCCCTTAGCTCGTCGCGGGCCCCGTGCGCCCTGCCTTAGCTCGTCGCGGGCCCCGTGCGCCCTGCCTTAGCTCGTCGCGGGCCCCGTGCGCCCTGCTTTCGCTCGTCGCGGGCCCCGTGCGCCCTGCTTTAGCTCGTCGCAGGCCTCGTGCGCCCTGCTGTAGCTCGTCGCGGAGCCTCCGCCCGCCTAGCATGCCTCCGCCCCTCTCGCACCCTCCATCCCGGGCCTGAGCCGTGCGCCCTCTCCTTCGCCCACGCCTGGCGCTTTAGACCGCGCCTAGCCCGCGCCCGAGCCCGTGGCTTAGCCCGCGCCTTACCCCGCGCCACGCGCCCTCCGTGCTTAGCCCCGCCCTCCGCGCCGTCCGCGCCCCCCCCCCCCCCCCCCCCGTGCTTAGCTCCGCCCTTTGCGCCGTCCCCGCCCTCCGTGCTTAGCCCCGCCCTCCGTGCCTCCCACAGGCCGAGCTCGCGCCCACGCCTTAGCCCTCGCCCACGCCTTAGCTTGGGCCCTACCGACGCCCACCGACACTTGGCACTCGTCCCTTTCCCCACCACCACCCTGTTCGCTGAGCCCCAACCATTCTTACTGCCAGTGGTCTCTAGTTCAGCGGCTGGCAGCCGCTTCTCTCGCCGGTCACCTAGGTTAGACCCGTGTGGTCACTAGCTCCTCGCCTCTAGCGCCCATACCTGGAGTTCCTCGCCGTTTCACGCCTAGCCTAGGTCACTCCGTGCTCCTCGCCACTAGCTCCGCCGGTCTCTTGCCTCGCCACACCTGGCGCTCCTCCATTTCCCTCCTCGTTCCTAGCTACGTCTCTTCCGTGCTCCAACCGCCTCTAGCCTAGCCTCCAGTATGGAGTCTCGCCGCCTTCGGTTCGATGCGGAGGGACGCCCGATCGAGTTCAGTACATGGCAGCGCCAGGCCACGCGCTACCTGACCAGTCAGCGTCAGGACGGCGCCACCTTGTGGGCCCACGCGTCGGGTGCCCTCAAAGCGCCCCTGTCCCCCGACCCCCTCCCGAACGACCCAGAGCCGCCTCCTGCGGCGCAGGCGGACTACGACCGTCGTGTCTTGGCAAGGGACGTGTGGGACTCTCGCGACGCTGCCGCCGCTCTTGCGCTGACGGAGCTCCTCCCCCCGACTGAGGCCGCCCACTTTGACCAGGTGGAGACAGCTCAGGGGGTTTGGGCTGCTGTTGTTGCACGCTATTCCACCCCTTCCTCTGCCTCCCTCATTCGCCTCCTCATGCCGTTCGTGTTTCCCGACCTCGGCTCGTTTGCGACTGTGTCCGACCTAGTGACTCACCTCCGCTCACTTGACGCCGGTTTCCGAGAAGCCTGTACCGACGCCCAGCTTCTTGCTGCTCCCCCCCCCATGTGGCTCACTGTGCATTGGTTAGTCACCCGCCTCCCTGACCGCCTAGCCACTGCTCGCGACGCGCTTCTCCAGAAGCACCCCACTGAGCTCACTATCGATCTCCTTGAGACCGCTCTCGGGACGATCGAGAGTAGCCTCCTCACCGTTGCCTCCGCCACTGACGCGGTGGCCCCCCGTCTCTTTGCGGGGTGTGCCGCCCCTCAGCTTCCCACTTTCACTGCTACCCGCGCTTCTGCTGCTGTGTCGGTTTCTGGGGACACTGCTGCTGTTTCTGCCGCAGACTGGCAGAAACGGGGCAAGAGTGGCAAGAAGGGCGGGAAGGGGGGAGGTGGAGGCGGTGGAGGTGGCGGTGGAGGTGGCGGTGGAGGTGGGAGCGGCGGTGGTGGAGGTGGTGGCGGCGGCGGCGGCGGAGGTGCACCAGGCGGAGGGGACCTTGGAGGAGGTGCAGGACAGACAGGCCCGCCCACCGGCGGTGGCCCCACCGGTGGGGGTGTTGGACCCCAGCAGCAGCAGTCGCAGCAGCACCAGCCACAGCAGGGACAGCAACAGCAGCAGGGACCGCCGCAGCAGCAGGCACCGCGGCAGTTCCAGCAGTGGGGGCCCCCACTGCAGTGGGGTCCGCAGCAGCACTGGGGTCCCCCGCCGCAGTGGGGTCCGGGAGGACCAGGGAGCACCGGCCGCAGCGGCAGCGCTTCCAGCTGGGCCCCTCGCCCCCCTCGCCGTGACACTGGCCCCTGGACCCACTGGTGCCTCACCGGACCTGGTAGCCCCTGTCTCTACGGTCGTGACGACCACTCTGCCGCGCGGTGCTTCCGCCGCCTCGATGACCTCTACCGTGCTCGTTGGGGCCCTACGGCGGCCACGCCTCGCTGGGCTCGCCTGTTAGCCCGTAAGATTGATGTGTTTGATATGTCTATGGACGATGCTCGTCAGCATGCTTTGTATACTGATGTTGACTATAGTGTGGATGGATCTGCGTGCTCGCGTGTTCGTAGGTTAGCTTGCTTGCCTCCTGCTAGTGTAGACTTGTGCCTTTCTAGTCTAGGTGCTTGTGTTGCTGCTCTAGGTGCTTGTGTAGCCACTAGGACGGGTGACCCTCCGACTGAGGCGTCCCTGTCCTTCACGCTGGACTCTGGTGTGTCTCAATGCTTCTTCCGCGATCACACGACCCTCACGCCACTCCTCACTCCTGTTTCGGTGGCTCTGGCTGATCCTACCTCAGGACCAGCCGTTGCGCATAGCTCCACTACCCTCCCGTGTCCTGTGGTCCCCTCTGGTGTCCTGCGCGGCCTCCACATCCCCTCGTTCACTCGGAACTTGGTGGGTGTTGGTTACCTCCAGGACAGGGGGATCACGGTTACCTTTGTGGGGGGTGGGAGGACTGCGGTCTGTACAGACGCTGCCACAGGTGCTGTTCTGGCCACGTTCACCAGGGAGCCCCGCTCCGGTCTCTACGTTCTCCACACCGAGCGCTCCCCGGTTGCGTCCCCTGCTCAGGTCGTTGCGTCCCCTCCAGTCCAGGTGTCCCGTCCGGTTGCTGTGTCTAGCCAGGTGGTCGTGTCTTGTCCAGTTGCAGTGTATAGTCAGGTCACGCTGTCTAGTCCAGTCGCTGCGTCCTGCTCCAGTCGGTCCCTCACCCACCGGACCGTCTTGTGGCATCACCGCCTTGGCCACCCGTCGATCCCCCGCCTCCGCGGGATGACCACTCACGGGCTTGTCACCGGTCTCCCACGCACCTTTCCGTCGCTCCCCACCTCCCCTGCTCCCCCTTGTACTCCTTGCGTCGCCGGTCGCTTACGCGCCACTCCCCACTCCTCCTCCCTTCGTCCGGCCACTGCTCCCTTCGAGACCCTCCACTTGGACGTCTGGGGCCCTGCCCCGACGCAGGGTTCTGGGAGGGAGCGTTACTTTCTGGTGGTCGTCGACGACTTCTCCAGGTACACCACAGTGTTCCCTCTCGCGAAGAAGTCCGAGGTGACTGCTACGCTGATCCGGTGGCTTCTGGCCACTGAGGGCACTCGTGGTCGTCGTGTCAGTTGTCTACACTCTGACCGTGGGGGCGAGTTTCGCTCCGGCGTTCTTGCCGGATTCTGCGGCGAACAGGGCATCGTACAGTCCTGGACGCTTCCGGAGACCCCACAGCAGAATGGGGTTGCTGAGCGCCGCATTGGCTTGGTCATGGACATTGCTCGCACGTCCATGATCCATGCCCGTGCGCCCCATTTTCTGTGGCCCTACGCGGTTCGCTACACCGCACACCAGCTGAACCTCCAGCCGCGCGTCTCGCGGCCCGAGGCTTCACCGACCAGTCTTTGGACCGGGTCCCCTGGTGTTGGGTCGGTCTTTCGTGTCTGGGGCTGCCTTGCGCTTGTTCGCGACACCTCCGCGGACAAGCTCTCGGCACGCGCCGTCCCCTGTGTCTTCCTTGGTTTCCCGGTGGACTCTGCCGATTGGTCCTTCTACCACCCTCCCCTCCACCAGTTCCTAGACTCCCGTGACGTCCGGTTTGACGAGTCCGTGTCCTACTACACCCGGTACCACTGTCGAGGTCTCCCGGTACCCCCTCCCCCCCTCTTCCTCGCACCCTCTCCTCCTCCTGCTCCCGCTCCTCCGGTACCCCCGCCCCCCCTTGGTCCTGCCTCGTCTAGTGTGTCCTACGATACCCCTCTACCCTCAGTCACGCGTCAGGTAGCGTCTCTGATAGAATTGCAACTGAACTGATTGATTGATAAGGAAGGCCCGAGGCCTTAAGTACAAACACGGTTGGGTTGAGCAAAGCTAGGGAAAGGATGGGATGGGAATCCTAGCAAATCTCCAATTGGTGAGTTGGCGGATTTGCAGGATTACGAGGGAATCCCAACCAGATAGGGTTGGGATTACAAATCTACACCCAACCTACAAAGTAACCTAACCGATATAGAATATAGTACAAAGTGTTGACTGACTATTTCTAACAGTCTCCCTCCCCGCAGTCCTCCTCACAGTCCCCTCAGCAGCCTTCAGCACTTCCACGACAGGTTCCTGTGGACTCGGTTGGTGTTGGAGCTGGAGGTGCAGCTGCTGGCGGTGCTCGGTCTGGGGTGCTCGTTCGACGGGTGCTGGAGCTGGAGGTGCTGGCGCAGGTGGCGCTAGCTCTGGGGGTGCTGGAGCTGGAGGTGCTGGCACTGGAGGTGCTAGTTCTGGGGGTGCTGGAGTTGGAGGTGCTGGCACTAGAGGTGCTAGTTCTGGGGGTGCTAGAGTTGGAGGTGCTGGCACTGGAGGTGCTAGTTCTGGGGGTGCCGGTGCTGGAGGCGCTGGCACTGGGGGTGCTGGAGCTGGGGGTGCTAGTGCTGGAGGCGCTGGAGTTGGAGGTGCTGGTTCTGAGGAGCCTGGAGCTGGAGACACTGGTTCTGCGGAGTCCACTCCACCTCCCCACCGCCACGACACGCGTCTCCAGGCGGCCCGTCGGCGTGAGCGTGAAGAGCAGGTGTTGTTGGAGAGGGAGCGACAGGAGTTGCGGCGGTTGGACCTGCTGGAGCAGCAGCAGCAGCAGCAGCAGCAGCAGCAGCAGCAGCAGCCGCAGCGGCCGCAGCAGCAGGAGACACCGCCGCCGCAGCTGCGACCACAGCAGCTCCCTCTGGAGCGGCAGTTGTTCCCACCCGTGAGTGGCCTTCGGGCCCTTGGTCTTCCCTCCTCTCCTCCTGTTCACACCCCGTCCCCTCCAGCGTTTGGTCCCACGTTTCCTCCTCCTGACGCCAGTCCGGCGCTCTGGTCTTCTCCTCCACCGCGGTCTCCTCCTCCTGGTGTCCCACACTCTCGTGTCCGTCCCTCCCCTCCGCGTGCTCGTCACTCGTCTCCCGTTACCGACCTCCGCACTGCCCTCCTTTGTTCGTCTCTTCGTCGTCCTCCTCCTGAGTCTGTTCTCCCGTCTCCGCCTCCGTCCTCTCTCCCTTTCCCCCCTACTCCTGTCACTGACTACTACCGTGCTGTTCGTCCTGTTGTCTCTCGTGTCCTCGCCACTCTTGTCACCGACTCTCGTTTCCCTCCGTCGTCTGTCTCGGCTCTCACTGCCGCTGTCGCTGAGTTTGCTACCGCCACTCGCCTTGACTACACCACCCGTGTGGTGCCAGCTCCTCCCTCCCGTCCTCTGCCCGTCGGGGGTGGGTTTGCCCTTGGCTGTGACGTCCTAGAGGACAGAGAGTCTGAGCTGGAGTACTGGGCATCCGCTTCTCCCTCTGTCTGTGCCATGCTGCTATCCCCTGAGGGAGACCCCGACGCCCTTGACATACCGACTCCTCGCACTTACCGCGAGGCAGTGTCAGGGGCGTGGGCCTCACAGTGGAAAGCGGCTATGGCGTCGGAGTTAGCGTCTTGGATATCCACAGGCACCTACGTCGACGCAGTTCCCCCTCCCAAGGCGAACGTAGTCGATGGCATGTGGCTCTTCAAGGTGAAGCGGCCGCCTAGTTGACCGCCTGTGTTCAAGGCGCGCTACGTGGCTAGGGGTTTCAGTCAGCGTGAGGGAGTTGACTTCTTCCAGACCTTCGCCCCGACCCCGAAGATGACTACTCTTCGGGTGTTACTGCACGTAGCAGCACAGCGAGACTACGAGCTACACTCCCTTGACTTCTCTACTGCGTTTCTCCAGGGCCGGCTACACGAGGAGATCTGGCTGCGCCGCCCTCCTGGCTTCACTGACACCTTCCCACCTGGGACCCAGTGGAGCCTGAGACGGCCAGTCTACGGTCTCCGCCAGTCGCCCCGTGAGTGGCACGACACTCTCCGCTCCACGCTTCGTGACCTTGGGTTTTGTCCTTCCTCTGCCGACTCGTCGCTGTTTGTTCGCACTGGTTCCACTCCTTTCTTTATACTAGTGTACGTCGACGACTTGATCTTTGCCACAGCAGACAGGGCAGCGCTGGCTCAGGTGAAGTCTGAACTGCAGAAGAGACACAAGTGCACTGACCTAGGTGAACTGCAGCGCTACCTTGGCCTGCAGATCACCAGGGACAAAGCCGCTCGCACCATCACACTGACTCAGTCACACATGGTGCAGCAGGTCCTTCGGCGTTTTGACTTCCAGTTCTCCACCACACAGCCCACACCTCTTGCTGTTGACCACAGACTCACTGGCCCCTTTCCGGACGAGCCCTTTGAGTCCAGTGGTCCCTACGCAGAGTTGGTAGGCTGCCTCATATACCTGATGACTTGTACTCGGCCGGACCTCGCCTTTCCCCTCAGCATACTTTCTCGCTTTGTTGCGACTGGGAGACACCGTCCTGTCCACTGGACAACTGCTGTGAGGGTGGCGAAGTACCTGGCGACTACATCAGGCATGGGGCTTGTGCTTGGAGGGACTCAGCCAGTGGCGTTGACTGGTCAGTGCGACTCTTCCTACGCTGACGACGTGGAGACTCAGCGCTCGACTCAGGGTTACTGCTTCAGTCTGGGAGCTGGTGCTGTGTCGTGGAGGTCTACATGGTCGTCGTCTGTGGCTACTTCCAGCGCAGAGGCAGAGATCTACGCTAGTGCCATGGCGGCACAGGAGCTTCGCTGGTTGACCTTCTTGCTCGCCGACCTTGGTGAGCGGCCTCGCTCTGCACCGACCTTGTACGCTGACAACAAGGCAATGATCCTCCTGTGTCGAGAGCCTCGACTGGAGAGCAGGGTGAAGCATATTGACGTGAGGTACTTTCTCCTGCGAGAGTTGCAGCGACGCGGCCAGGCACGCTTGGACTTTGTGGCCTCAGAGGCCAACACTGCCGACGTCTTCACCAAGGCCTTGGCGCCTGGTGACCACCACAGGTTCTGTGTGCAGTTGGGGCTTGTTGACGCTGGTGTTCGGTTACTGTAGACTTGCTTCTTGTTGCTTGCTCTGTTTGTTCCTGTATCTATACATATTGTGAACTCTTGAACTGGCCTTGTGGCCCTTTGCTTGTGCTTAGATTGTGTGGTGACTTCGTGATCCACCCTGAGCTTGCTGTGTTCCTTCTCTTGACTGGTCTTGTGACCTTTTGTTTCCCTTGGTGGATCTGATGCCCCTCACTTAGCGTATGGGGGTGTGTCAGATGTTTATATGTTATAGATGTTAGTTATCTAGGCTACAGTGAGTTGCCCTCTAAAGGGTACAACATTCTCTAGGTCGACTTGTATCCCATTGTTCCTACTGACTCACATCATTCTCTCGACACTTGTTCCTAGCCTAACTTAAGATGGCTGTCCTTGCTTAACGATGCTCTTTGCTATTTACAATATACACATGGCAATACTCTTGGCCTTTACATGCCTTTCCCCCTGTTGGTGACAGGTGTCAAATTGCCCCTATTTACAATATATACGTGGCACACTCACGCGGTTCAGTGCGGTGCAACACAAGTCTGAGACTTGGTTGGTGGGAGAAGAGAATCAGAAACACCCTAAGCATCTGCAGCGCTCTGTTGGAGCGAGTCCCACAATGATTTACCTTCCTTGAACCCTGAAAGGAAGCAGGTGAGCCACATACCAAAGGGAACACGTCTGTGCATGGCCTTCAGGTCAATTCTAGTCAGCACAGGTGAACTTACCATCATTCCAAGGCAAAACACAACGCACAATTCATGCCTCACCTTATTCCATTCAGCTAAATTAGACTCAGCTAAGTGAGCTCAACTCAACTAACTTCAAGTCGAGTGAGCTCAGGTGAACCCAGGTCAAGCAAAAAGAAAGTCAGCTCCAGTGACTCCAAGTCAACTCGAGTCAACCCCATGGCAGCTCAAGTCATATCAAGTCAAGCCACCTTTGCGCGCAAGACTGTTCAGAAGTAGCTGCGAGAGGCACAGCATGGACGCTTTTCATAACGCAGTGCACCGTGCACGACCTCACCGGATACCACACTGAACTGTACACGACCTCACCACACTGCACCGTGCACGACCTCATCATAGTCCACGCCAGCTCAAATCAACAAAGCCAGCTCAAGGCAGCCAGCTTACCTATCTTCACAGCACTCACCAGCAGTGGAGGCGAGGGGCACAGCATGCGGGCCATTCATGACACAGTGCACCGTGCATGACTCGCCATAGTTCAAATCTGGCAGCAGCTTTGGCGTCACCAGGAAGCACCTGCAGGGGGAGGAAGGGTGCAAGGGGGAGGCCGAAAGGAGCACATGTTACATTGACTGTCGACTTAGGGTTTAGGGTTCACGTCCTCCACACCTGCACCAAACACACCAAACTATGTGACCTGGTTGAAAACTCACTGCCAGGTATGGTCGAGAGTGCCACTCACTGTGGGGTGTGGTCATGGGTAGCGGCGCGCACGAACTGTTGGAACATGTTGCGCTCGTTGGTGGGGTCCATGCCCTGGTTGATCTCATCCACCACTCGGAACGGACAGCGCGTTAAGTCCTGCAGCGACACCAGGTACAGGATGGTTGACACAGAGCGCTCCTGGCGTGGGGGAAGGGAAACGAAGGGCATGGAAGGGGTAAAGGAAAGTGAAGGGGGGGGAGGCTGCTTGTGATTGCGTATTATGCCTCGGAACTGGCAGCGCGTTAGGTCCTGCAGCGTCACCGCATCAGGCTTATGGGCACGGATCGCTTCTGACATGGGAAGAGGGATGGGGATGGGGATGGGGATGGGGATGGGAGGGAGCGGAGGAATGAAGATACGGAGCGTGATTTCATGGCCTGTGGCGTGTAATTTGTGAGCTATGCACATAATTGTATAGAGAGAGCATGTAGAAAATGGTGGACGGCCGGGAAGGAAGTGGGCAATGAAAGAAAGCAGCAACACAAGCAACAACAGAAAGGCTGCGAGAAATGTGAAGAATTACTTCCAATTGTTTTAAGTCAACGGTAAACCAAGATCATTGGTGGTCCAAAAGTCTTGGTCAGCGGTAAACCAAGACCATTGGACCCCCAATATCTTGGTTTACCGTTGACCAAGGCTATTGGAACCTCAATAATCTTGATTTACCGTTGACCAATCTTTTTGGAGCTCCAATAATCCTGAAACAACTGAACCCCCAAAAATCTTGGTTTTTTGTTGATCATTGAGGGTCCAATTGTCTTGGTCAACGGTAAACCAAGATCATTAGTGGTCCAAAAGTCTTGGTCAACGGTAAACCAAGACCATTGGACCCCCAATAATCCTGGTTTACCGTTGATTAAGACTATCAATAATCTTGATTTACCGTTGACCAATATCTTTGGAACTCCAATAATCTTGAAACAACTAAACCCTGGAAAATCCTGGTTTTTTGTTGATCAAGATAATTAGAACCCCAATACTCTTGGTTTACTGTTAAACAAGACCATGGACCCCCAATAAATATTGGTTTTACCATTGACCAATATTACTGGGGTTCCAGTCGTCTTGGCCAACGATAAGTCAAGATTCTTGGGGATTCAATGGTCTTGATCAGTGGTAAACCAAAATTCTTGGGGGTCAATAACCTGCCAACCCAACATTGGAGGCCAAAAGATTGGGACAATATTGAAATCCAAACCAATAACTAGGTGAGCCTAGTTGTGCACCAAAACTAAGTTTGAGAATCTCAACCCCAGCCTTAGAGCATATGCAGGATCCAAAGAGGAATATATTTTGACAAAGGCATCACACCAGTCGACGCAAGCAGCAGATGGATGGCACAGTAAATGCCCTTTGGAGCAACGCACCCCTCCGGATTGGCGGTGGACATTGAGGTCCTCCAGCTCTGCACCCTCTCGGACACATGCATGGAGCACACGACGGGCACAGGGCATGGTGGGACAGGGGCAGGAGGCGGGGCAGGAGGGCAGGGGGGGGGGAGGGAAACAATGAGAACAGTTACGTGGCAAAGTGGAGAGACTTGTGAGAAGGACTGGACGAAATGTGTAAGTGCAAGTGTGCTGTTCTTTTAATACGTGTGCATCTACATTGAAATGCACATGTGAGGGAAAGGAACGCAACACAAGGGGATAGGCGTGGGACAGGATGAAACACAAGCTGACTGGGCGTTGGCAGAATATTCTAAGAAATGCAAGAAAACCTGTATTGAACCATAATTGCAAGTGCAATGGTATATTGTCATCCACCTGAAGCTGAATCACCTGAATCACCTGAATCACCTGAAGCTAAATCACCTGAACTTGACTCGGATCCTAATGCCGTATGAACGGAAGTCAGTGCCCCTTTCATCTGAATGCAGCAGACAAGGAGGGGGGATGTGCAACGATGGGGGCAGAGAGGTGCGGCCACATGTGGCAATTTGCTGACTTATTGGTTCTGGTACTTTTGAGCTAGCATTTCCCTCGCTCCCCCTTCCCGATCATCCTTCCCTCCTCTTTTTCCCCACCTCAGCTGTCCACGCATCTGACCTCAGCCCTCCCAAGCCTCACCTCACCTCGCACGCATTACATGGAGAACTGCTGTCCACGAATCTGGCACGAATACCTCTGAGTCCAATCAAAGGCATTTCTCTATGTAATGCCATACCTTGGGCTCAGCATCACTATCTCCTCCACCACACCTTCTCGTACTTCACTCCCTCACTCCTTGCCAACCTCGATTCATTTATTCTCTCTACCCACTCACAATTTCTCATGCTCCCTTCCCCACTACCCAGTGTTCCCTCCCCCACCAACCTCTCTCCCCTTGGCTCTTCTCTCACTCACCTAAAGCCACCTCCCCCGCAACGGCCATTTCCTCGAAGTTTCTGGAAAAGGCCTTGCTGATGCGAACGATCAGCGAGCGCAGCCGCGGCAGCCAGAGACTCTGGGGATGGGATGGTGCCACGTGGCAGATGGGGGTGGGATGGTGCCACGTGGCAGATGGGGGTGGGATGGTGCCACGTGGCAGATGGGGGTGGGATGGTGCCACGTGACAAATGGGGAGGGGATGGGATGGCAGAGGCCAAGGCACGTTCAGCCCATCCACATGAAACTAATTAAGTTGTTACTACCATCAGATAACCACACGGACAAACCCTTGTAATGTTTAATCTCTTCCCCCCTCCCCTCCCCCCTCCCCTCTCCCCTCCCCTCTCCCCCCCCTATTCTCACCTGCACGCGCTCCACCTCCGCCCTGAGCTCCTGAAGCTGCTGCCTTTCACTCTCCACCTTGCCCTGCATGCTGCGGATCTGCATGGGGGCACACACATGGTGGGACGTACACGAGGGTGGGTGGGGTGGGGTGGGGGTACAGGGTAAATGGACAAGGAATTGTTTGTATTGTTATTTTTTTACTTCTTCTGCTTTACATGGTGTACACTTTCTTCTGCATGCCGAAGATTTAAATGGGCGAGTGAGGGTTGGGGGTGGGAGTTGGGCAGGAAGAAGAGCGAGTGAGGCACGTGCAAGTGAGATGGGAGAACATGCCTGTGAATGCTGCGCCTTGCTGTCTCCGCCTTGACATGCACTGAGGGATTGGGAACATGGGGAGAGGATTGGGAACATGGGGAGAGGATTGGGAACATGGGGAGAGGATTGGGAACATGGGGAGAGGATTGGGAACATGGGGAGAGGATTGGGAACATGGGGAGAGGATTGGGAACATGGGGAGAGGATTGGGAACATGGGGAGAGGATTGGGAACATGGGGAGAGGATTGGGAACATGGGGAGAGGATTGGGAACATGGGGAGAGGATTGGGAACATGGGGAGAGGATTGGGAACATGGGGAGAGGATTGGGAACATGGGGAGAGGATTGGGAACATGGGGAGAGGATTGGGAACATGGGGAGAGGATTGGGAACATGGGGAGAGGATTGGGAACATGGGGAGAGGATTGGGAACATGGGGAGAGGATTGGGAACATGGGGAGAGGATTGGGAACATGGGGAGAGGATTGGGAACATGGGGAGAGGATTGGGAACATGGGGAGAGGATTGGGAACATGGGGAGAGGATTGGGAACATGGGGAGAGGATTGGGAACATGGGGAGAGGATTGGGAACATGGGGAGAGGATTGGGAACATGGGGAGAGGATTGGGAACATGGGGAGAGGAGAAGAAGGGCTAATAGAGGTTTCCATAGGGATGGGAGATGGGAAGAAACGGAAAGGAGGTGACTGGAAATAACCACATTCTAGTATCAGCATCACCGCTTCAGGAAAACTTTCTTGTCTCTTCCAAGCGATTAGAAAAACCTTGTTGCGGCCTCGTCTTGTGTTAAGCCCCTCTGGCACCTCACCATTTTCATCGTTTCAAAAAATCTCGTCTCAACCACACCTTGTCACCCATCCTCACCGTTTCAAATAGCCTCTTGGCCTCCTGGTCCCTCCTGGTCCCTCCTGGTCCACCCCTCTCGCTGCCTCCAGTGCTGCTGCTGCCTCCTGCTTCGCTACCGCCACCCGATCCTCCTCTGTAGGTGAAGGAGGAGGAGGAGGAGGAGGAGGAGGAGGAGGAGGAGGAGGAGGAGGAGGAGGAGGAGGAGGAGGAGGAGGAGGAGGAGGAGGAGGAGGAGGAGGTGTAGGTGAAAAGCAGGAGGAATGAGGGAGAAGGGTGGGACTTGGAAAATCAGGAGGGCTTCAAGTGCTCCCTGTGAGAAAGAAGAAATGAATTGTATTAAGTTAGGCTCGAATGAGCAAAGGTATACATAGGTAGAGAGACGATAGATAGATGAGCTTTTGCCAACAAGGAGGTCCCAATAATTGTTGGTTTGGTTGGACCAACATTATTGGAGCTCCAATAATTGTTGGGTGGGTTTAAACCAACATTATTGGAGGTCCAATTATTGTTGGGAACTCAACCAAGCTTCAACCACAAATTGTGGTTGGAGGTACACCCAACAACCCTACACTAATTCTAGCATATGCATGTTGTATATAAAGATTAGAACACCTCTTCCTGCTTCGTTGCCTGCACCCGGTCCTCTGGCAGGCAGAGAGGGGGAGGGGGGAAAGGAAAGGGAAAGGGATAGGAATGTGTGGGAGAGGGTTGCGAGTCAGGTGGGTGCCAAAGCGCCTGCTGCTGTCTTGCTGTCTGCGACCCTCCTCTGGCAGGTAGTGGGAGAAAGAGGGAGTGGGTAAGGAGAAAAAGGGTAAGAATGAGGGAGAGAGGTGCGGGTCAGGTGGGTGCTAAAGTTCATCCCCCTGCCCACAGGCGATCTTCTTGTGGTTCACGACTGTAGGGGAGGGTTGGCCAAGGGGCAAAATGGTTTGAGGTGACTTGGATTGCGAGGCGGGAAGTGCAGGAAAGTTGGGAGAAAGTACTTCCTGACAGTTTCATTCTTCCAAATTCCATGCACACAAGAACCCCCACTCGACCCCTATCCGTTCCTACCTGACATCCTCACTCACTTATCATCCTCCCTTCCCACCGCTCAACTCCACTCAACCCCACTCCTCCCCACCCCCACATACCGCGCATCACCTCCTGCTGCAGCTCCCTCAGCTGCTCGTCCAGGTCCTGGACCTCGCCCTCTTGCTCGCGCACCTAGAGTGGGAGAGATGTGATACGGTGCATCTGGCATGTGATACGGTGCATGACGCATGGCATGTGGTGCATGTGTTGAGGTGTTCGCTGTATGTGAGAGCTGGTTGGGTGCGTGACGCATGGTGCCTTGGTGCTTGACTGCTCGTCACGGTCCTTAACCCGCCATTGCACTCACTCGGACACCTGTCATGGTGCATGCATGACATGTGAGACATGGCTATGGTATGTGGCTCGTGGCCAATGACATGTGGTGCACATGACATGGTGCGTGCATGTGACACATGTCATAAGGCAAGGTCGTGGGAAGTTACCAGGAAGGAGAGCTCATCCACAGAAGGTTTCAAGGAAGAGAGGCGACGCTTCTCCTGCCATAGGTCCAGCAGGTGCTTCTGGGGGAGGTGCACATGGGATGGGGGGGGAATGGCCGGGGTAAGGGAAGGAATATTTGGGGAGGAATGGGGGAGAGAATTAGGTTGGGATGGAAGCGCACAAAAGCTCCATATTTAAGCGAGGCTCAGTTGTTTCTTCAGTGCCTTTCGGTGATTCTTGCAAAGAACATGGGTGTGAGGGAAAGGGCTGAAGCGACGGGAAAGAAGAGAGCAGTCTGCATGGAGGCGTGCAGGTGCAGTGGCACTCACACGTGTCTTCCTGTTATTCTGCAGCTGCCTCTCTCCATGCTGTTAATCAACGCCCACCCCATGCCCTCGCCTCCACTTCCTAAACCCAGTGGCTCTCAAAAGTCGCCTACCCTCGCCCTCTTCGCGCACCCTACAACAAAAGTGTTGCGGTGGTTGGCAGGCACTCACATGTGTCTTCTTGGCATTGCCCGTTCCATGCTGAGAGCAATGTCCGCCCTCGCCCTCCTCTCCACCTCCTCCATATCCTCGCTCCTCCCCAACGACGCCACCAGGTCACACTTCCGCTCTGCCTTGAAGAGAACAGGGGAGGGGGAAGGAAATGCGAAATGGGAGAAGGATTGAAAATATTTTAGGAAGCGAGGTGGAAGTGCGTGCTCTCCCAACCGAAAGGTAGAGTGGGAAGACAGAGAAGAAGGAGCGGGCGGAAGAGCAGTTGGGAGGGATAGACGGAGGGTTAGGGATGAGCAAAAAAACGAACACCTGTTCGGTTCGCCTCGAACGTGTTCGAGGCGAGCCGAACAGGTTTTTTTTTTTGGCTTAAAGTGTTCGCCGAACAGTGTTCGAGGTTCGCCCGAACACGTTCGTGTTCGGGCCGCTGCTGCAATTTGCCCCTAGACGAACACGAACGTGTTCGAGGTTCGCCCGAACACGCCTTCATAGGCGAACGGCGAACACCTGTTTTTGCTTAAGGTGTTCGCCGAACCGAACAGTGTTCGGTTCGCCGAACAGGGGTGTTCGTGCATGGGCGAACGCGAACACGTTCGTGTTCGCCCCTTGCTCATCCCTACGGAGGGTGAGGGGGAGGGGGAGGGGGAGGGCGAGGGATAGGGGGAGGGGGAAGGGGAGGGGGAGGGGGAGGGGTATTGGGAGGGACGGGAGTGCTGAAGGCAAATTAGCACACGAGAGGGTGAGAGAGACTCACGAATGTCTCTCTGCAGGTCGGTGCGTTGCTTCATCTGCCTGTGGTACTCGTTCACAATCTCATCCTGTAGGATTTGATGTGGTGCAGAGGAGAGCGAGATGCTCTAAAAAGTTAGGGACAGGCCAAGCCACGCATGCAGGCATGCATGTCGCGCACACGGCATGGAAACACGAGCTACAACGAAGGCATATCTTCGTACCAACAGCAAACAAACATGCCCGCTCCATGCCCACCCCCTTCATCCCTCAAACTCGAACTCCCTCTCGCCCTCTGCACACACACACACGGACTCAGCTCACCCCCACCCCAACCCCTCCTCAATTCCACCTCAACCCCACCCCCATCCCACCCCCATCCCCACCTCACCCCACCTCACCCGCTGTCTCTCGCACTGTGTGGCCTCGGCCTCAAGAGCGCGCTGCTCCAGCCGCACGGCACGCACCCTCTCCTGCACCTCCCTGCCCCTCGCATCAATGCGCTCCCTCTCTGCCTGCAGCTGCTCCTCCTCCTGCAACCCCGAGTCTGGCGCCCTCCACACACACCCAGTGACACACAGAGAGAATGACACGGGGATACAGACATACAGAGGCCACATCCAGTGACCAATGTTAAGACACGTTTTGTTGAGGCACCTGAAAGATGCATGTGAGTTCAGGTGAAGAGCAGCGTGAAACCATTTGGAAGGTACCTTGGTGGAAGTGCGGGAGGGGCGCACCTTGGGAGAAGAAACGGGAGGGGCCGACGCCGTAAAGGGAGCGCACGGAGGCAGAGAGGTAGCCGTTGTAGCGGGACCGCAGCCAGCGGTAGTGGCTCTCAGGCGTCCACGGATCCTCCACTCCCCGCCCCTGTATCGCCTCCGCGTTCCGTTCTGCTTCCTGTGACCCGACGAACTGCAGCACGGGGTGGACGATGGTGAAGGACGGACAGGGTGTTAGTGTTAGCCCTCCATCTCACCTTTTGTACTTGCACTTTTATATCCTAGTGTAGTGTACACTTTGTGTTTGGTTGGATGTACACCCACATCCCAACCAAACCCAAATGTGATCTCCAAGCAATCTCCAACCCACCAATTGGAGATTGCCTTGGGATTACCCCCAATCCCCTAGGATTGCCCCTGATTCTCTCCCCATCCTTACCTGTCATTTTTTATGTACTTAAAGAGCTCTGAGCTCATTACTAATGTATGGATTCTAAGCTCAAGTTCAAACATGGTATCAGAGGGCTTCAAACGCACACGCGTATCGTGATCCCCCTATCTCTGCGGACTCTTGTCCCGCATTCTTCGGCGTAGCCGCCATCAATTCCGTCGCCGGCGATTCGCGACATTTGTGGCCGGAAACTTTCCCGCGCCACTCTCCCTACACTCTCGACGACTTCCGCGACTTCTCTGGTAAGCGCATCATAGGCGCTTTCACTAATCGCGTTTTAACCCTAAAAATCGTTCCCGCCAATTCTTCTCGTCGGGTCGTCGCCCGTCGCTCTGCAGCTTCTCGTCGGGCCGTCGCCCGTCGCCCTGCAGCTTCTCGTCGGGCCGTCGCCCGTCGCCCTGCAGCTTCTCGTCGGCCCGTCGCCCGTCGCCCTGCAGCTTCTCGTCGGGCCGCCGCCCGTCGCCCCGCAGCGTCATCTTCGGGCCGCCGCCCGTCGCCCCGCAGCGTCACCTTCGGGCTGCCGCCCGTCGCCCCGCATCGGCACTCCCATCGTCCCGCAGCTGAACAGGTGCAGCCGAGCAGCCGTGCAGCAGCGAAGCCGTGAAGCTGAGGGACAAGGCCGGGGCGGGGACTCGGGTTAGTTGTTAGTACTGAAATCGGCGATTTTAACCTATTTTCGCCGACCTCTCAAAACCTATTACGCGACATTCCGAAGCGGACGGCATTGACGATTTTCGCTAGTTGCGTCCCTACAATTCTCCCTCATAAACCCCACCTCAAAATTCTCTTTCATAAACCCTACTTTAAAATTCTCCTTCGAAAACCCTAAACCTGAAGTTCCTATCGGTGACTTAAGAGCGGCGCTTCGCGCGAGACACAAAGGGGGTCTTCATCATGGCCTTCACCTCGTCCACCTTCGCCAACCCCATCACCCCACTCCGCCTTGAAGCCGACGGGTCTAGCTCCAATTTCAAGGCATGGAGCTACGGGGTTGACAAGCACCTCCTGAGCCGTGACGTGCAGGGATTGGACCTCAAGGACGTCCTCCTCAACCGTGGCAAGGGGAAACAGCCCCTTCCCCCCATTGAGCCGACTGATTCTGCAAGTGATGCTGACATAACGGCGTACGAGGATGCTGTTGACAAATACCGTAAAAGGGAGAAGGCCGATGCTGCCATCATCAGCGTCTTCATCGGATCCACTTCCCCCCGATCTAATCACCACGTTCCACAACTATCCCACCTCCAGCGCCATCTGGAAGTATCTCCAGGATCGATTCATGAACAAGACGGCAGTCGGAGCTGTCATTCTCATCACCAGCATGTTCCAAGTCCACCTTGAGGATTGCTCGGGAATGGCCGACTACATTGCTAAGGTGCAGACCATTCA
Source organism: Closterium sp. Naga37s-1 (assembly GCA_947471745.1). Classification (NCBI taxonomy): domain Eukaryota; kingdom Viridiplantae; phylum Streptophyta; class Zygnematophyceae; order Desmidiales; family Closteriaceae; genus Closterium; species Closterium sp. Naga37s-1. Next base: position 541,559 of record CANJKZ010000034.1, read on the forward strand.
CGGCGAACTCAAGGAGCTGGGGATAGTCTTCCCCGAACAAGCTCCTGCAGCCGCCTTTCTTGTTGGCCTCACCTCGGCATACGAAGTAACGAGGAAGATGCTCCTCACATCCTCGGCGGAAGACCTCACCTTTGCTAAGGTCTCCTCCGCCCTCCTCTCTGCCGAGAAAGACTCCACGGCTCAAGCCAAGGCTTACGCCCTCCGTGCTCCCGTGCCTCAAGCAAGTGTCGCCTCGGCACCCTTCCAGCGCAACCGCTTCCCCCCGTGCACCTACGTCGTCAAGTATGGCAACCGCAAGGCACACGTGTGTGGTGGCACCAACCACCCCCTCGCCACGTGCTTCAAGAAGAAAGACGACGAATGGTATGCCATCCACGGAGTTGACAAGAAGCCGCCGAACTGAATGCGCCCTCGTAAGGCTAACCTAGTTGATGTCCAGGACCTTGCTCCGGCTAGTGCTAGTGATAGTGCTCCTGCTGATGTGCGTATCAACTTGCTGTTCCCTGGCACTGCCATGATTAATGAAGCAAGCTCCTAGTACATCGGCTCATCACAAGAACCACAATACATAGAATTCACACTCGACAGTGGTGCCACTCACACAGTGCCCAAAGAGACACTCTCCTTCAAACCCTACCCTACTCCCATCCCTCTCTTGGGAGCTGACTCAAGCTTCACCACTTTTGCCAAGGGTTCGTCCACTGTCCCATGCCCCGCATTTCCATCCGGCACTGTCACTGGCATGTGCGTGCCCTCACTACGCCACAATCTATTGGCCCAAAAGGAACTTCAGGCTGCTGGGCTCCGCACCATAATCTCGGAATACGAGGACTATTCTGACATCATTGACCCACTCACCAACAAGGTCTTAGCTCGCTTCACCCTCAACAGCAGCGGCCTCTACACGCTGCGTGTACCTATCCCACAGGTGTCGACCACCCAAGCACAGGCTGCCATCACACCATGCTCATGTCGTAGTTTCTCTAACCCGACCGTCCCCTACCACCATCGGCTCGGGCACCCAAACTTCCGCACGCTTGCTGACATGGCCTCCAAGAAGCTTCTTCTCGGCCTGCCAGCCTCACTTCCTCCACCACCCGACTCGCCCGCTCCCACGTGCCTTGACTGTACCAAGAGCAAGCTACGCCAGCAGCCCCACCCTGCCTCACCCTCAGTAACAGCAGCCCCATTGGATCTAGTGCACATGGACGTCTGGGGCCCTGCCCCGGTTGCCGCACGAGGTGGCCATCGCTATTTCCTTCTGATAGTTGATGACCACACTCGCTATGTCTCTGTGCACCTCCTCCACACTAAGGCTGAAGCTCCAGAGGCCATCATGGCATGGGTTAACCAGGCACATACCACCTTTGGCATCAAGGTCAAGCGCCTCCATTCGGATGGTGGTGGTGAATTTTGCAACACCAAACTTGAAGCCTTCTGCTCCTCTCTCGACATTCTGCAAAACTTCACCCTTCCTGACAGCCCGCAGCAGAACGGCATAGCAGAGAGCCGTAATCACACCTTGGTGCAAATCACTCGCTGCCTCCTCAGCCACTCCCACGCACCGCTCTCGCTCTGGGGGTACGTCCTCTACCATGCCGCCCTCCTCTACAATCTGTATCCCCACCCGCATCTCCCCGACACCACTCCCACCACGCTCTGGCTCGGGAAAACACCCACTGCTCGCCCCCTTCGCGTTTGGGGGTGCACCGCCTATGTACTCCTCAACCCCCAGGTTCGGCGACGGCAAGGTGGCAAACTTGGTCCCAAAACTCAAACGTGCATCTACCTTGGGCATAACGCTGACTCCCCCGACTACCTTTTCCTCAACCCCTCCACTCAACAACTAGTCCGGAGCCGCGATGTCGTCTTTGATGAGACTCGCCCCTTCTACTCCACCCCGGGGGGGGACCCCCCCTCCGAACCACCCTCCCTTGTGTGGGCTGACTTTGAAGCACCTCCTGAACTTCCGCCTGCACCAGCTCCCTCACCTCCTACCTCTCCTGCCATCGCACCATCTCCGTCTGAGGTCTCTGACCCGACCTCTCCGGTGTCCTCGGCAGCTGGTCCTCCTTCCCCCCCTTCTACCACTCTGCCAACTGCGCCCTCACTACCAAGCGCACCAATCACATACCATCGGCGGTCGAACCCTCCAGCCCCACTTCCTCCCCCAGTTCCCTCCTCCACTGAGGAACCTGCTCTCCCACAACCGAGCAAACTGATCACGTACCAGCGACGGCCGCTCCCTCCCCCCAAGCCTCTTAAACCGTCCCCTCCAGGAACGCCTGCTCCACCCTCTTCTCCGGTGGCTCATGGCACTCGGTCGCATGGGGCTGCTCCTCCACTGGCACTTGCCATTCGATGCTCAGTGATCAGTCCGACTCCTCCTGCTGGGGGGGATGTGCCCTCTACCCTTCTGGAAGACAGGCATGAGGAGCTGTGTGATCTCCACGCTGTCATTCCTCAGCTCTCGCACATCTTCCCCGATATCACTGAATCCCCCTCGCTCAACTTCTCGGAGAACCCGACCATCCCTATCCCTCTCACCGTCCAAGAGGCTCTCTCGGGTCCCCATGCTGCCGAGTGGCGCGCTGCCATGGAAGCTGAGTGTGAAGCCTTCACTCGCAACCACTCCTTCGACGACGAAACTCCACCTCCAGGAGTTAACATCGTTGGGGGCAAGTGGCTGTTTCGAGTAAAGCAGCTTCCGGACGAGGCCCCAGTGTTCAAAGCGCGCTATGTGGCCAAGAGATTCACTCAACAACAGTACTTTGACTTCTTCAAAACCTTCTCTCCCACATCCAAACCACCCACAGTTCGCACGCTCTTGGATGTAGCCGCACGAGATGACTTTGAGATAAAATCCATGGACGCCTCTTCGGCATTCCTGCAAGGACACCTCAAAGAGACTGTGTTTATGGACCGACCTGAAGGCTTTCCAGGAGAGTTCCCTCCCAACACTGTCTGGAAGCTGAATCGCCCTGTTTATGGCCTCAAACAAGCCTCTCGTGAATGGCACAACAAAGTGAAAGAAGTCCTTCTCTCATTGGACTTTCACCCATCATCTGCTGACCCGACTCTCTTCATTCGCCGTCACTCTGAGCCATTTTACATCCTTGTCTACGTCGATGACTTCATCCTCGTTGCCAAGGACTCGGCCTAGATGACCACTCTCCAGGCGGCCCTGAGCGAGGCCCTCCTGATGAAAGACCTCGTTGACCTCAAGCACTACCTGGGGATGGAGATCACTCGTGATCGTCAGGCTCGCACCATCTCACTCTCCCAGGAGTTCTACATCAACAATGTACTCAAGCGGTTCGATATGGAGCTGTGCACACCCATGGCCACCCCGCTACCACTGCAGCACCTCCTCACAGCTCCAGCTGTTCCCACACCGGAGGCCTGCTCCGAGCCTTACCCAGAGCTTGTTGGGTCCCTCATGTACGCCATGATGTGCACCCGGCCTGACCTGGCATACCCTGTCAGTGTCCTCTCTCGCTATGTGGCTCCTGGACGCTTCACCGAACTCCACTGGAGTGCGGCTAAGCGGGTACTGCGCTACCTGAAGGGCACCAAGTCTCATGTCCGCACACTTGGTGGTCTTTCTCCTCCTCGCCTGGAAGGCTACACTGACTCCTCTTGGGCTGATGACCAGACTGACCGCCGCTCCTCCCAGGGCTACTGTTTCACCCTTGGCAGTGGAGTTGTTAGCTGGCGCTCCACCAGGTCATCTGCAGTCTCCCTCTCGTCTTGTGAGGCAGAGCTTTACGCTGGCACCATGGCGGCTCAAGAGGCCCGTTGGCTCACCTTCCTCCTCCAGGAGCTTGGCTACCCTCAGCCCACCCCCACCCTCTGGTGTGACAACAAGAGTACCATCCACATTTCCCAGCATCCTGTGTACCACACTCGCACCAAACACATCGAACTTCGCCACTTCTTCATTCGTGACCTTGTCCAGCGTGAACAGTTGAACGTGGAGTACGTTGCATCTGACTGCAACCTGGCTGATCTGTTCACCAAGCCCCTTGGGAAGGTTCCTCACCATCGTCTTCTTGGCACCATGGGGCTATGTGCCCCACCTTCTCCACCTTGAGTTCGATTGACGTCTATGGGGGGGTGTTAGTGTTAGCCCTCCATCTCACCTTTTGTACTTGCACTTTTATATCCTAGTGTAGTGTACACTTTGTGTTTGGTTGGATGTACACCCACATCCCAACCAAACCCAAATGTGATCTCCAAGCAATCTCCAACCCACCAATTGGAGATTGCCTTGGGATTACCCCCAATCCCTTAGGATTGCCCCTCATTCTCTCCCCATCCTTACCTGTCCATTTCCGATGTACTTAAAGAGCTCTGAGCTCATTACTAATGTATGGATTCTAAGCTCAAGTTCAAACACAGGGGACAGTGGACAAGGGGTAGGGTGGGTGGGAGACATGAATTGACAGCGCACAATGAGCACTCATGCATGGGCACTCTCAGATCGATACCCGCACCTGGGCACATACGCAGACACACATGCATGGCAGCATGCAGCACTCACACACATGCTGTGAGCAGGCAGCACTCACGGAGCGGAAGAGCTGCGACTGCTGGTTGAGCACACTGCGCACCACTGGGGCCGCGTTGAACACCTCGTCCAATCGGTGCGTGACACCTAGGCGCTGCAGCTGTTGGGGGGCGAGATATGTGCAGGATTGGTGAGGAGGAGAGAATGAGAGACGGAACATGAGGGAGAGAAGGAACATGAGGGAGAGAAGGAACATGAGGGAGAGAAGAAACATGAGGGAGAGAAGGAACATGAGGGAGAGAAGGAACATGAGGGAGAGAAGGAACATGAGGGAGAGAAGGAACATGAGGGAGAGAAGGAACATGAGGGAGAGAAGGAACATGAGGGAGAGAAGGAACATGAGGGAGAGAAGGAACATGAGGGAGAGAAGGAACATGAGGGAGAGAAGGAACATGAGGGAGAGAAGGAACATGAGGGAGAGAAGGAACATGAGGGAGAGAAGGAACATGAGGGAGAGAAGGAACATGAGGGAGAGAAGGAACATGAGGGAGAGAAGGAACATGAGGGAGAGAAGGAACATGAGGGAGAGAAGGAACATGAGGGAGAGAAGGAACATGAGGGAGAGAAGGAACATGAGGGAGAGAAGGAACATGAGGGAGAGAAGGAACATGAGGGAGAGAAGGAACATGAGGGAGAGAAGGAACATGAGGGAGAGAAGGAACATGAGGGAGAGAAGGAACATGAGGGAGAGAAGGAACATGAGGGAGAGAAGGAACATGAGGGAGAGAAGGAACATGAGGGAGAGAAGGAACATGAGGGAGAGAAGGAACATGAGGGAGAGAAGGAACATGAGGGAGAGAAGGAACATGAGGGAGAGAAGGAACATGAGGGAGAGAAGGAACATGAGGGAGAGAAGGAACATGAGGGAGAGAAGGAACATGAGGGAGAGAAGGAACATGAGGGAGAGAAGGAACATGAGGGAGAGAAGGAACATGAGGGAGAGAAGGAACATGAGGGAGAGAAGGAACATGAGGGAGAGAAGGAACATGAGGGAGAGAAGGAACATGAGGGAGAGAAGGAACATGAGGGAGAGAAGGAACATGAGGGAGAGAAGGAACATGAGGGAGAGAAGGAACATGAGGGAGAGAAGGAACATGAGGGAGAGAAGGAACATGAGGGAGAGAAGGAACATGAGGGAGAGAAGGAACATGAGGGAGAGAAGGAACATGAGGGAGAGAAGGAACATGAGGGAGAGAAGGAACATGAGGGAGAGAAGGAACATGAGGGAGAGAAGGAACATGAGGGAGAGAAGGAACATGAGGGAGAGAAGGAACATGAGGGAGAGAAGGAACATGAGGGAGAGAAGGAACATGAGGGAGAGAAGGAACATGAGGGAGAGAAGGAACATGAGGGAGAGAAGGAACATGAGGGAGAGAAGGAACATGAGGGAGAGAAGGAACATGAGGGAGAGAAGGAACATGAGGGAGAGAAGGAACATGAGGGAGAGAAGGAACATGAGGGAGAGAAGGAACATGAGGGAGAGAAGGAACATGAGGGAGAGAAGGAACATGAGGGAGAGAAGGAACATGAGGGAGAGAAGGAACATGAGGGAGAGAAGGAACATGAGGGAGAGAAGGAACATGAGGGAGAGAAGGAACATGAGGGAGAGAAGGAACATGAGGGAGAGAAGGAACATGAGGGAGAGAAGGAACATGAGGGAGAGAAGGAACATGAGGGAGAGAAGGAACATGAGGGAGAGAAGGAACATGAGGGAGAGAAGGAACATGAGGGAGAGAAGGAACATGAGGGAGAGAAGGAACATGAGGGAGAGAAGGAACATGAGGGAGAGAAGGAACATGAGGGAGAGAAGGAACATGAGGGAGAGAAGGAACATGAGGGAGAGAAGGAACATGAGGGAGAGAAGGAACATGAGGGAGAGAAGGAACATGAGGGAGAGAAGGAACATGAGGGAGAGAAGGAACATGAGGGAGAGAAGGAACATGAGGGAGAGAAGGAACATGAGGGAGAGAAGGAACATGAGGGAGAGAAGGAACATGAGGGAGAGAAGGAACATGAGGGAGAGAAGGAACATGAGGGAGAGAAGGAACATGAGGGAGAGAAGGAACATGAGGGAGAGAAGGAACATGAGGGAGAGAAGGAACATGAGGGAGAGAAGGAACATGAGGGAGAGAAGGAACATGAGGGAGAGAAGGAACATGAGGGAGAGAAGGAACATGAGGGAGAGAAGGAACATGAGGGAGAGAAGGAACATGAGGGAGAGAAGGAACATGAGGGAGAGAAGGAACATGAGGGAGAGAAGGAACATGAGGGAGAGAAGGAACATGAGGGAGAGAAGGAACATGAGGGAGAGAAGGAACATGAGGGAGAGAAGGAACATGAGGGAGAGAAGGAACATGAGGGAGAGAAGGAACATGAGGGAGAGAAGGAACATGAGGGAGAGAAGGAACATGAGGGAGAGAAGGAACATGAGGGAGAGAAGGAACATGAGGGAGAGAAGGAACATGAGGGAGAGAAGGAACATGAGGGAGAGAAGGAACATGAGGGAGAGAAGGAACATGAGGGAGAGAAGGAACATGAGGGAGAGAAGGAACATGAGGGAGAGAAGGAACATGAGGGAGAGAAGGAACATGAGGGAGAGAAGGAACATGAGGGAGAGAAGGAACATGAGGGAGAGAAGGAACATGAGGGAGAGAAGGAACATGAGGGAGAGAAGGAACATGAGGGAGAGAAGGAACATGAGGGAGAGAAGGAACATGAGGGAGAGAAGGAAACATGAGGGAGAGAAGGAACATGAGGGAGAGAAGGAACATGAGGGAGAGAAGGAACATGAGGGAGAGAAGGAACATGAGGGAGAGAAGGAACATGAGGGAGAGAAGGAACATGAGGGAGAGAAGGAACATGAGGGAGAGAAGGAACATGAGGGAGAGAAGGAACATGAGGGAGAGAAGGAACATGAGGGAGAGAAGGAACATGAGGGAGAGAAGGAACATGAGGGAGAGAAGGAACATGAGGGAGAGAAGGAACATGAGGGAGAGAAGAACATGAGGGAGAGAAGGAACATGAGGGAGAGAAGGAACATGAGGGAGAGAAGGAACATGAGGGAGAGAAGGAACATGAGGGAGAGAAGGAACATGAGGGAGAGAAGGAACATGAGGGAGAGAAGGAACATGAGGGAGAGAAGGAACATGAGGGAGAGAAGGAACATGAGGGAGAGAAGGAACATGAGGGAGAGAAGGAACATGAGGGAGAGAAGGAACATGAGGGAGAGAAGGAACATGAGGGAGAGAAGGAACATGAGGGAGAGAAGGAACATGAGGGAGAGAAGGAACATGAGGGAGAGGGAGAGAAGGAACATGAGGGAGAGAAGGAACATGAGGGAGAGAAGGAACATGAGGGAGAGAAGGAACATGAGGGAGAGAAGGAACATGAGGGAGAGAAGGAACATGAGGGAGAGAAGGAACATGAGGGAGAGAAGGAACATGAGGGAGAGAAGGAACATGAGGGAGAGAAGGAACATGAGGGAGAGAAGGAACATGAGGGAGAGAAGGAACATGAGGGAGAGAAGGAACATGAGGGAGAGAAGGAACATGAGGGAGAGAAGGAACATGAGGGAGAGAAGGAACATGAGGGAGAGAAGGAACATGAGGGAGAGAAGGAACATGAGGGAGAGAAGGAACATGAGGGAGAGAAGGAACATGAGGGAGAGAAGGAACATGAGGGAGAGAAGGAACATGAGGGAGAGAAGGAACATGAGGGAGAGAAGGAACATGAGGGAGAGAAGGAACATGAGGGAGAGAAGGAACATGAGGGAGAGAAGGAACATGAGGGAGAGAAGGAACATGAGGGAGAGAAGGAACATGAGGGAGAGAAGGAACATGAGGGAGAGAAGGAACATGAGGGAGAGAAGGAACATGAGGGAGAGAAGGAACATGAGGGAGAGAAGGAACATGAGGGAGAGAAGGAACATGAGGGAGAGAAGGAACATGAGGGAGAGAAGGAACATGAGGGAGAGAAGGAACATGAGGGAGAGAAGGAACATGAGGGAGAGAAGGAACATGAGGGAGAGAAGGAACATGAGGGAGAGAAGGAACATGAGGGAGAGAAGGAACATGAGGGAGAGAAGGAACATGAGGGAGAGAAGGAACATGAGGGAGAGAAGGAACATGAGGGAGAGAAGGAACATGAGGGAGAGAAGGAACATGAGGGAGAGAAGGAACATGAGGAGAGAAGGAACATGAGGAGAGAAGGAACATGAGGGAGAGAAGGAACATGAGGGAGAGAAGGAACATGAGGGAGAGAAGGAACATGAGGGAGAGAAGGAACATGAGGGAGAGAAGGAACATGAGGGAGAGAAGGAACATGAGGGAGAGAAGGAACATGAGGGAGAGAAGGAACATGAGGGAGAGAAGGAACATGAGGGAGAGAAGGAACATGAGGGAGAGAAGGAACATGAGGGAGAGAAGGAACATGAGGGAGAGAAGGAACATGAGGGAGAGAAGGAACATGAGGGAGAGAAGGAACATGAGGGAGAGAAGGAACATGAGGGAGAGAAGGAACATGAGGGAGAGAAGGAACATGAGGGAGAGAAGGAACATGAGGGAGAGAAGGAACATGAGGGAGAGAAGGAACATGAGGGAGAGAAGGAACATGAGGGAGAGAAGGAACATGAGGGAGAGAAGGAACATGAGGGAGAGAAGGAACATGAGGGAGAGAAGGAACATGAGGGAGAGAAGGAACATGAGGGAGAGAAGGAACATGAGGGAGAGAAGAACATGAGGGAGAGAAGGAACATGAGGGAGAGAAGGAACATGAGGGAGAGAAGGAACATGAGGGAGAGAAGGAACATGAGGAGAGAAGGAACATGAGGGAGAGAAGGAACATGAGGGAGAGAAGGAACATGAGGGAGAGAAGAACATGAGGGAGAGAAGGAACATGAGGGAGAGAAGGAACATGAGGGAGAGAAGGAACATGAGGGAGAGAAGGAACATGAGGGAGAGAAGGAACATGAGGGAGAGAAGGAACATGAGGGAGAGAAGGAACATGAGGGAGAGAAGGAACATGAGGGAGAGAAGGAACATGAGGGAGAGAAGGAACATGAGGGAGAGAAGGAACATGAGGGAGAGACATGAGAACATGAGGGAGAGAAGGAACATGAGGGAGAGAAGGAACATGAGGGAGCAGAAGGAACATGAGGGAGAGAAGGAACATGAGGGAGAGAAGGAACATGAGGGAGAGAAGGAACATGAGGGAGAGAAGGAACATGAGGGAGAGAAGGAACATGAGGGAGAGAAGGAACATGAGGGAGAGAAGGAACATGAGGAGAGAGGAACATGAGGGAGAGAAGGAACATGAGGGAGAGAAGGAACATGAGGGAGAGAAGGAACATGAGGGAGAGAAGGAAACATGAGGGAGAGAAGGAACATGAGGGAGAGAAGGAACATGAGGGAGAGAAGGAACATGAGGGAGAGAAGGGAACATGAGGGAGAGAAGGGAACATGAGGGAGAGAAGGAACATGAGGGAGAGAAGGAACATGAGGGAGAGAAGGAACATGAGGGAGAGAAGGAACATGAGGGAGAGAGGAACATGAGGGAGAGAGGAACATGAGGGAGAGAAGGGAACATGAGGGAGAGAAGGGAACATGAGGGAGAGAGGAACATGAGGGAGAGAAGGAACATGAGGGAGAGAAGGAACATGAGGGAGAGAAGGAACATGAGGGAGAGAAGGAACATGAGGGAGAGAAGGAACATGAGGGAGAGAAGGAACATGAGGGAGAGAAGGAACATGAGGGAGAGAGGAACATGAGGGAGAGAAGGAACATGAGGGAGAGAAGGAACATGAGGGAGAGAAGGGAACATGAGGGAGAGAAGGAACATGAGGGAGAGAAGGAACATGAGGGAGAGAAGGAACATGAGGGAGAGAAGGAACATGAGGAGAGAAGGAACATGAGGGAGAGAAGGAACATGAGGGAGAGAAGGAACATGAGGGAGAGAAGGAACATGAGGGAGAGAAGGAACATGAGGGAGAGAAGGAACATGAGGGAGAGAAGGAACATGAGGGAGAGAAGGAACATGAGGGAGAGAAGGAACATGAGGGAGAGAAGGAACATGAGGGAGAGAAGGAACATGAGGAGAGAAGGAACATGAGGGAGAGAAGGAACATGAGGGAGAGAAGGAACATGAGGGAGAGAAGGAACATGAGGGAGAGAAGGAACATGAGGGAGAGAAGGAACATGAGGGAGAGAAGGAACATGAGGGAGAGAAGGAACATGAGGAGAGAAGGAACATGAGGGAGAGAAGGAACATGAGGGAGAGAAGGAACATGAGGGAGAGAAGGAACATGAGGGAGAGAAGGAACATGAGGGAGAGAAGGAACATGAGGGAGAGAGGAACATGAGGGAGAGAAGGAACATGAGGGAGAGAAGGAACATGAGGGAGAGAAGGAACATGAGGGAGAGAAGGAACATGAGGGAGAGAAGGAACATGAGGGAGAGAAGGAACATGAGGGAGAGAAGGAACATGAGGGAGAGAAGGAACATGAGGGAGAGAAGGAACATGAGGGAGAGAAGGAACATGAGGGAGAGAAGGAACATGAGGGAGAGAAGGAACATGAGGGAGAGAAGGAACATGAGGGAGAGAAGGAACATGAGGGAGAGAAGGAACATGAGGGAGAGAAGGAACATGAGGGAGAGAAGGAACATGAGGGAGAGAAGGAACATGAGGGAGAGAAGGAACATGAGGGAGAGAAGGAACATGAGGGAGAGAAGGAACATGAGGGAGAGAAGGAACATGAGGGAGAGAAGGAACATGAGGGAGAGAAGGAACATGAGGGAGAGAAGGAACATGAGGGAGAGAAGGAACATGAGGGAGAGAAGGAACATGAGGGAGAGAAGGAACATGAGGGAGAGAAGGAACATGAGGGAGAGAAGAACATGAGGGAGAGAAGGAACATGAGGGAGAGAAGGAACATGAGGGAGAGAAGGAACATGAGGGAGAGAAGGAACATGAGGAGAGAAGGAACATGAGGGAGAGAGGGAACATGAGGGAGAGAAGGAACATGAGGGAGAGAAGGAACATGAGGGAGAGAGGGAACATGAGGGAGAGAGGGAACATGAGGGAGAGATGGAACATGAGGGAGAGAAGGAACATGAGGGAGAGAGGGAACATGAGGGAGAGAGGGAACATGAGGGAGAGAAGGAACATGAGGGAGAGAGGGAACATGAGGGAGAGAAGGAACATGAGGGAGAGAAGGAACATGAGGGAGAGAGGGAACATGAGGGAGAGAGGGAAGATGAGGGAGAGAAGGAACATGAGGGAGAGAAGGAACATGAGGGAGAGAGGGAACATGAGGGAGAGAGGGAACATGAGGGAGAGAAGGAACATGAGGGAGAGAGGGAACATGAGGGAGAGAAGGAACATGAGGGAGAGAAGGAACATGAGGGAGAGAGGGAACATGAGGGAGAGAAGGAACATGAGGGAGAGAGGGAACATGAGGGAGAGAGGGAACATGAGGGAGAGATGGAACATGAGGGAGAGAAGGAACATGAGGGAGAGAGGGAACATGAGGGAGAGAGGGAACATGAGGGAGAGAAGGAACATGAGGGAGAGAAGGAACATGAGGGAGAGAAGGAACATGAGGGAGAGAAGGAACATGAGGGAGAGAAGGAACATGAGGGAGAGAAGGAACATGAGGGAGAGAAGGAACATGAGGGAGAGAAGGAACATGAGGGAGAGAGGGAACATGAGGGAGAGAGGGAACATGAGGGAGAGAAGGAACATGAGGGAGAGAAGGAACATGAGGGAGAGAAGGAACATGAGGGAGAGAAGGAACATGAGGGAGAGAAGGAACATGAGGGAGTGAAGGAACATGAGGGAGAGAAGGAACATGAGGGAGAGAAGGAACATGAGGGAGAGAAGGAACATGAGGAGAGAAGGAAACATGAGGGAGAGAAGGAACATGAGGGAGAGAAGGAACATGAGGGAGAGAAGGAACATGAGGGAGAGAAGGAACATGAGGGAGAGAAGGAACATGAGGGAGAGAAGGAACATGAGGGAGAGAAGGAACATGAGGGAGAGAAGGAACATGAGGGAGAGAAGGAACATGAGGGAGAGAAGGAACATGAGGGAGAGAAGGAACATGAGGGAGAGGGAGAGAAGAACATGAGGGAGAGAAGGAACATGAGGGAGAGGACATGAGGGAGAGAAGGAACATGAGGGAGAGAAGGAACATGAGGGAGAGAAGGAACATGAGGGAGAGAAGGAACATGAGGGAGAGAGGGAACATGAGGGAGAGAAGGAACATGAGGGAGAGAAGGAACATGAGGGAGAGAAGGAACATGAGGGAGAGAGACTAGGGGAGATGACATGAGGGAGAGAAGGAACATGAGGGAGGAGAAGGAACATGAGGGAGAGAGGGAACATGAGGGAGAGAGGAACATGAGGGAAGAGAAGGAACATGAGGGAGAGAAGGAACATGAGGGAGAGAAGGAACATGAGGGAGAGAAGGGAACATGAGGGAGAGAAGGGAACATGAGGGAGAGAAGGAACATGAGGGAGAGAAGGAACATGAGGGAGAGAGGGAACCATGAGGGAGAGAGGGAACATGAGGGAGAGAAGGAACATGAGGGAGAGAGGGAACATGAGGGAGAGGACATGAGGGAGAGAAGGAACATGAGGGAGAGAAGGGAACATGAGGGAGAGAAGGAACAGGAGGGCGGGGAGAGAAGGAACATGAGGGAGAGAAGGAACATGAGGGAGAGAAGGAACATGAGGGAGAGAAGGAACATGAGGGAGAGAAGGAACATGAGGGAGAGAAGGAACATGAGGAGAGAAGGAACATGAGGGAGAGAAGGAACATGAGGGAGAGAAGGAACATGAGGGAGAGAAGGAACATGAGGGAGAGAAGGAACATGAGGGAGAGAAGGAACATGAGGGAGAGAAGGAACATGAGGGAGAGAAGGAACATGAGGGAGAGAAGGAACATGAGGGAGAGAAGGAACATGAGGGAGAGAAGGAACATGAGGGAGAGAAGGAACATGAGGGAGAGAAGGAACATGAGGGAGAGAAGGAACATGAGGGAGAGAAGGAACATGAGGGAGAGAAGGAACATGAGGGAGAGAAGGAACATGAGGGAGAGAAGGAACATGAGGGAGAGAAGGAACATGAGGGAGAGAAGAACATGAGGGAGAGAAGGAACATGAGGGAGAGAAGGAACATGAGGGAGAGAAGGAACATGAGGGAGAGAAGGAACATGAGGGAGAGAAGGAACATGAGGGAGAGAAGGAACATGAGGGAGAGAGGGAACATGAGGGAGAGAAGGAACATGAGGGAGAGAAGGAACATGAGGGAGAGAGGGAACATGAGGGAGAGAGGGAACATGAGGGAGAGATGGAACATGAGGGAGAGAAGGAACATGAGGGAGAGAGGGAACATGAGGGAGAGAGGGAACATGAGGGAGAGAAGGAACATGAGGGAGAGAGGGAACATGAGGGAGAGAAGGAACATGAGGGAGAGAAGGAACATGAGGGAGAGAGGGAACATGAGGGAGAGAGGGAAGATGAGGGAGAGAAGGAACATGAGGGAGAGAAGGAACATGAGGGAGAGAGGGAACATGAGGGAGAGAGGGAACATGAGGGAGAGAAGGAACATGAGGGAGAGAGGGAACATGAGGGAGAGAAGGAACATGAGGGAGAGAAGGAACATGAGGGAGAGAGGGAACATGAGGGAGAGAAGGAACATGAGGGAGAGAGAGGAACATGAGGGAGAGAGGGAACATGAGGGAGAGATGGAACATGAGGGAGAGAAGGAACATGAGGGAGAGAGGGAACATGAGGGAGAGAGGGAACATGAGGGAGAGAAGGAACATGAGGGAGAGAAGGAACATGAGGGAGAGAAGGAACATGAGGGAGAGAAGGAACATGAGGGAGAGAAGGAACATGAGGGAGAGAAGGAACATGAGGGAGAGAAGGAACATGAGGGAGAGAAGGAACATGAGGGAGAGAGGGAACATGAGGGAGAGAGGGAACATGAGGGAGAGAAGGAACATGAGGGAGAGAAGGAACATGAGGGAGAGAAGGAACATGAGGGAGAGAAGGAACATGAGGGAGAGAAGGAACATGAGGGAGAGAAGGAACATGAGGGAGAGAAGAAACATGAGGGAGAGAAGAACATGAGGGAGAGAAGGAACATGAGGGAGAGAAGGAACATGAGGGAGAGAAGGAACATGAGGGAGAGAAGGAACATGAGGGAGAGAGGGAACATGAGGGAGAGAAGGAACATGAGGGAGAGAAGGAACATGAGGGAGAGAAGGAACATGAGGGAGAGAGGGAACATGAGGGAGAGAAGGAACATGAGGGAGAGAAGGAACATGAGGAGAGAGGGAACATGAGGGAGAGAGGGAACATGAGGGAGAGAAGGAACATGAGGGAGAGAAGGAACATGAGGGAGAGAAGGAACATGAGGGAGAGAAGGAACATGAGGGAGAGAAGGAACATGACGGGGAGAGAAGGAACATGAGGGAGAGAAGGAACATGAGGGAGAGAAGGAACATGAGGGAGAGAAGGAACATGAGGGAGAGAAGGAACATGAGGGAGAGAAGGAACATGAGGGAGAGAAGGAACATGAGGGAGAGAAGGAACATGAGGGAGAGAAGGAACATGAGGGAGAGAAGGAACATGAGGGAGAGAAGGAACATGAGGGAGAGAAGGAACATGATGGAGAGAAGAAGAGGGAGAGAAGGAACATGAGGGAGAGAAGGAACATGAGGGAGAGAAGGAACATGAGGGAGAGAAGGAACATGAGGGAGAGAAGGAACATGAGGGAGAGAAGGAACATGAGGGAGAGAAGGAACATGAGGGAGAGAAGGAACATGAGGGAGAGAAGGAACATGAGGGAGAGAAGAAACATGAGGGAGAGAAGGAACATGAGGGAGAGAAGGAACATGAGGGAGAGAAGGAACATGAGGGAGAGAAGGAACATGAGGGAGAGAAGGAACATGAGGGAGAGAAGGAACATGAGGGAGAGAGGGAACATGAGGGAGAGAAGGAACATGAGGGAGAGAAGGAACATGAGGGAGAGAGGGAACATGAGGGAGAGAGGGAACATGAGGGAGAGATGGAACATGAGGGAGAGAAGGAACATGAGGGAGAGAGGGAACATGAGGGAGAGAGGGAACATGAGGGAGAGAAGGAACATGAGGGAGAGAGGGAACATGAGGGAGAGAAGGAACATGAGGGAGAGAAGGAACATGAGGGAGAGAGGGAACATGAGGGAGAGAGGGAAGATGAGGGAGAGAAGGAACATGAGGGAGAGAAGGAACATGAGGGAGAGAGGGAACATGAGGGAGAGAGGGAACATGAGGGAGAGAAGGAACATGAGGGAGAGAGGGAACATGAGGGAGAGAAGGAACATGAGGGAGAGAAGGAACATGAGGGAGAGAGGGAACATGAGGGAGAGAAGGAACATGAGGGAGAGAGGGAACATGAGGGAGAGAGGGAACATGAGGGAGAGAAGGAACATGAGGGAGAGAGGGAACATGAGGGAGAGAGGGAACATGAGGGAGAGAAGGAACATGAGGGAGAGAAGGAACATGAGGGAGAGAAGGAACATGAGGGAGAGAAGGAACATGAGGGAGAGAAGGAACATGAGGGAGAGAAGGAACATGAGGGAGAGAAGGAACATGAGGGAGAGAAGGAACATGAGGGAGAGAGGGAACATGAGGGAGAGAGGGAACATGAGGGAGAGAAGGAACATGAGGGAGAGAAGGAACATGAGGGAGAGAAGGAACATGAGGGAGAGAAGGAACATGAGGGAGAGAAGGAACATGAGGGAGAGAAGGAACATGAGGGAGAGAAGGAACATGAGGGAGAGAAGGAACATGAGGGAGAGAAGGAACATGAGGGAGAGAAGGAACATGAGGGAGAGAAGGAACATGAGGGAGAGAAGGAACATGAGGGAGAGAAGGAACATGAGGGAGAGAAGGAACATGAGGGAGAGAAGGAACATGAGGGAGAGAAGGAACATGAGGGAGAGAAGGAACATGAGGGAGAGAAGGAACATGAGGGAGAGAAGGAACATGAGGGAGAGAAGGAACATGAGGGAGAGAAGGAACATGAGGGAGAGAAGAACATGAGGGAGAGAAGGAACATGAGGGAGAGAAGGAACATGAGGGAGAGAAGGAACATGAGGGAGAGAAGGAACATGAGGGAGAGAAGGAACATGAGGGAGAGAGGGAACATGAGGGAGAGAAGGAACATGAGGGAGAGAAGGAACATGAGGGAGAGAAGGAACATGAGGGAGAGAGGGAACATGAGGGAGAGAAGGAACATGAGGGAGAGAAGGAACATGAGGGAGAGAGGGAACATGAGGGAGAGAGGGAACATGAGGGAGAGAAGGAACATGAGGGAGAGAAGGAACATGAGGGAGAGAAGGAACATGAGGGAGAGAAGGAACATGACGGGGAGAGAAGGAACATGAGGGAGAGAAGGAACATGAGGGAGAGAGGGAACATGAGGGAGAGAGGGAACATGAGGGAGAGAAGGAACATGAGGGAGAGAAGGAACATGAGGGAGAGAAGGAACATGAGGGAGAGAAGGAACATGAGGGAGAGAAGGAACATGACGGGGAGAGAAGGAACATGAGGGAGAGAAGGAACATGAGGGAGAGAGGGAACATGAGGGAGAGAGGGAACATGAGGGAGAGAAGGAACATGAGGGAGAGAAGGAACATGAGAGAGAGAAGGAACATGAGGGAGAGAAGGAACATGAGGGAGAGAAGGAACATGAGGGAGAGAAGGAACATGAGGGAGAGAAGGAACATGAGGGAGAGAAGGAACATGAGGGAGAGAGGGAACATGAGGGAGAGAAGGAACATGAGGGAGAGAAGGAACATGAGGGAGAGAGGGAACATGAGGGAGAGAAGGAACATGAGGGAGAGAGGGAACATGAGGGAGAGAAGGAACATGAGGGAGAGAGGGAACATGAGGGAGAGAAGGAACATGAGGGAGAGAGGGAACATGAGGGAGAGAAGGAACATGAGGGAGAGAAGGAACATGAGGGAGAGAAGGAACATGAGGGAGAGAAGGAACATGAGGGAGAGAAGGAACATGAGGGAGAGAAGGAACATGAGGGAGAGAAGGAACATGAGGGAGAGAAGGAACATGAGGGAGAGAAGGAACATGAGGGAGAGAGGGAGAGAAGGAACATGAGGGAGAGAAGGAACATGAGGAGAGAAGGAACATGAGGGAGAGAAGGAACATGAGGGAGAGAAGGAACATGAGGGAGAGAAGGAACATGAGGGAGAGAAGGAACATGAGGGAGAGAAGGAACATGAGGGAGAGAAGGAACATGAGGGAGAGAAGGAACATGAGGGAGAGAAGGAACATGAGGGAGAGAAGGAACATGAGGGAGAGAAGGAACATGAGGGAGAGAAGGAACATGAGGGAGAGAAGGAACATGAGGAGAGAAGGAACATGAGGGAGAGAAGGAACATGAGGGAGAGAGGGAACATGAGGGAGAGAGGGAACATGAGGGAGAGAGGGAACATGAGGGAGAGATGGAACATGAGGGAGAGAAGGAACATGAGGGAGAGAGGGAACATGAGGGAGAGAGGGAACATGAGGGAGAGAAGGAACATGAGGGAGAGAGGGAACATGAGGGAGAGAAGGAACATGAGGGAGAGAAGGAACATGAGGGAGAGAGGGAACATGAGGGAGAGAGGGAACATGAGGGAGAGAAGGAACATGAGGGAGAGAAGGAACATGAGGGAGAGAGGGAACATGAGGGAGAGAGGGAACATGAGGGAGAGAAGGAACATGAGGGAGAGAGGGAACATGAGGGAGAGAAGGAACATGAGGGAGAGAAGGAACATGAGGGAGAGAGGGAACATGAGGGAGAGAAGGAACATGAGGGAGAGAGGGAACATGAGGGAGAGAAGGAACATGAGGGAGAGAGGGAACATGAGGGAGAGAAGGAACATGAGGGAGAGAAGGAACATGAGGGAGAGAGGGAACATGAGGGAGAGAGGGAACATGAGGGAGAGAAGGAACATGAGGGAGAGAAGGAACATGAGGGAGAGAAGGAACATGAGGGAGAGAAGGAACATGAGGGAGAGAGGGAACATGAGGGAGAGAGGGAACATGAGGGAGAGATGGAACATGAGGGAGAGAAGGAACATGAGGGAGAGAGGGAACATGAGGGAGAGAGGGAACATGAGGGAGAGAAGGAACATGAGGGAGAGAGGGAACATGAGGGAGAGAAGGAACATGAGGGAGAGAAGGAACATGAGGGAGAGAGGGAACATGAGGGAGAGAGGGAACATGAGGGAGAGATGGAACATGAGGGAGAGAAGGAACATGAGGGAGAGAAGGAACATGAGGGAGAGAGGGAACATGAGGGAGAGAAGGAACATGAGGGAGAGAAGGAACATGAGGGAGAGAAGGAACATGAGGGAGAGAAGGTACATGAGGGAGAGAGGGAACATGAGGGAGAGAGGGAACATGAGGGAGAGAAGGAACATGAGGGAGAGAAGGAACATGAGGGAGAGAGGGAACATGAGGGAGAGAGGGAACATGAGGGAGAGAAGGAACATGAGGGAGAGAGGGAACATGAGGGAGAGAAGGAACATGAGGGAGAGAAGGAACATGAGGGAGAGAGGGAACATGAGGGAGAGAAGGAACATGAGGGAGAGAGGGAACATGAGGGAGAGAAGGAACATGAGGGAGAGAGGGAACATGAGGGAGAGAAGGAACATGAGGGAGAGAAGGAACATGAGGGAGAGAGGGAACATGAGGGAGAGAGGGAACATGAGGGAGAGAAGGAACATGAGGGAGAGAAGGAACATGAGGGAGAGAGGGAACATGAGGGAGAGAGGGAACATGAGGGAGAGAAGGAACATGAGGGAGAGAGGGAACATGAGGGAGAGAAGGAACATGAGGGAGAGAAGGAACATGAGGGAGAGAGGGAACATGAGGGAGAGAGGGAACATGAGGGAGAGAGGGAACATGAGGGAGAGAAGGAACATGAGGGAGAGAAGGAACATGAGGGAGAGAGGGAACATGAGGGAGAGAGGGAACATGAGGGAGAGAAGGAACATGAGGGAGAGAAGGAACATGAGGGAGAGAGGGAGCATGAGGGAGAGAAGGAACATGAGGGAGAGAGGGAACATGAGGGAGAGAGGGAACATGAGGGAGAGAAGGAACATGAGGGAGAGAAGGAACATGAGGGAGAGAGGGAACATGAGGGAGAGAGGGAACATGAGGGAGAGAAGGAACATGAGGGAGAGAGGGAACATGAGGGAGAGAAGGAACATGAGGGAGAGAAGGAACATGAGGGAGAGAGGGAACATGAGGGAGAGAGGGAACATGAGGGAGAGAAGGAACATGAGGGAGAGAAGGAACATGAGGGAGAGAGGGAACATGAGGGAGAGAGGGAACATGAGGGAGAGAAGGAACATGAGGGAGAGAGGGAACATGAGGGAGAGAAGGAACATGAGGGAGAGAAGGAACATGAGGGAGAGAGGGAACATGAGGGAGAGAGGGAACATGAGGGAGAGAAGGAACATGAGGGAGAGAAGGAACATGAGGGAGAGAAGGAACATGAGGGAGAGAAGGAACATGACGGGGAGAGAAGGAACATGAGGGAGAGAAGGAACATGAGGGAGAGAGGGAACATGAGGGAGAGAGGGAACATGAGGGAGAGAAGGAACATGAGGGAGAGAAGGAACATGAGGGAGAGAAGGAACATGAGGGAGAGAAGGAACATGAGGGAGAGAAGGAACATGACGGGGAGAGAAGGAACATGAGGGAGAGAAGGAACATGAGGGAGAGAGGGAACATGAGGGAGAGAGGGAACATGAGGGAGAGAAGGAACATGAGGGAGAGAAGGAACATGAGGGAGAGAAGGAACATGAGGGAGAGAAGGAACATGACGGGGAGAGAAGGAACATGAGGGAGAGAAGGAACATGAGGGAGAGAGGGAACATGAGGGAGAGAGGGAACATGAGGGAGAGAAGGAACATGAGGGAGAGAAGGAACATGAGGGAGAGAAGGAACATGAGGGAGAGAGGGAACATGAGGGAGAGAGGGAACATGAGGGAGAGAAGGAACATGAGGGAGAGAAGGAACATGAAGGAGAGAAGGAACATGAGGGAGAGAAGGAACATGACGGGGAGAGAAGGAACATGAGGGAGAGAAGGCAGGAAAAAAGGGGGAATGGTTGTAGGTGGAAGCCAGAGGCGGGAAGCACGGAGAAAAGGGGGAGGAACGAGGGAGAAGAGGGAAGGAAGGGAGGTTGACAAGGAAGTCGAGGGAGAATGGAAAGCAAGGCTCGAAGGAGTTCATTGCACGTGAAATCATTCCACAGAAGCAGAACAAGGAGCGCCCGCTGTCACATCACAGATAGCAGAGGATAGCAATAACATGGGCATCACTCACATGGGCATCCACGGCCATGGCATGTGCGGGGGGCCCCAGCTCCTCAGGGCGACTGCTCTCATTCACTACTCCTATCCCGAGGTGCTGTAAATGGCGCACCAACAAGTCCCGGTCCTCCCCCACTGTCGTCACAAAGGCCTGCCGGGCAGAGATGGGAGAGCGGGAGAGGGGGAGAAGAGGAGGAAAGGAGGAGAAAAGGAGAAGAGGAGGAGAAAATGAGGAATCAACGGTCCAGGTTCGAGCAAAACAAGGACCGCTTGAGAAGACGAGGAGTAAACGAGACAGCATGCTTCTGGTCAACCTAAGTTGGGTCCGTACGTTTTTGGACCCGCGTAATATTACGCGTAAACGTAAACTTACGCGTAACATATATCCGGGCAGGGAAAAAATTGCCAAGAGGGCCATCGACTACAGGAGTGGGACAAGAGGCATGATGCGAGGCAAAAAATGTGGCAATGGTGTGAAAAACCAGCACACATGAAACCCGTCACCACAAACTATATGGGCGATGGTCGAAACATCGTCGCACCACCCTTTGGTTGTGCAAGAAACAACCGAATCTACAGCAAAAACGAGGGCACAAGGTTGCTGGGCAGCCCAAAAAAAATTGTAATCTGCCCGCAAAGGTAAACAATTTTCAGCTCCGCACACGTAACGTAAAACGTACGTAAACGTACGCGTATAATCCAACTTCTTGGTCAACACCCATCACGCCACACACGCTGCTTGCACGCCTTAGGAACCCATAGGAACAGGCTCGTGGACATGCGGTTATTTAAAGAAAGTTGAGAGTGACTGTTGGCACCCACATTGGCACGTGCGGCTCTAGAAACACTGCATGGGCATTGGGGTCAATGAGGTTCACCTGGGGGTGCGGGGGAGGTGGAAGAGGGAGGTGGAAAGGGGAAATGGAGGAGTTGATGTGGGGAAACAGAGGAGCACAGCACAGCACAGCACAGCACACCAAACCACACCTCACTGCCTGTGGCAAAAGAGTGTGGACGACAGTTCTCACAAAGCTCTCCGCAAACTCAATGAATGCCTCAGCACCATTCAAACGGGAGCATGGGGCCGGGGCATTTTGTACGGCATGAGCAACAGGGTCAACCCGACCCGGCCCGACCACTACTACACGACCCGTAAACAGCACCGTTGATTTGCATTTCAAGTGATCTCAAAACTAGCCACCACCATTCAGAGCCGCATACCACCACTCCACTAAATATCAACACTCAGAACTAAATACCACCACTCAAGACTAGGTGTTACCGCTCAGAACTGGATATCACCACACAGAACTGGATACCACCACACAGAACTGGATACCACCACACAGAACTGGATACCACCACACAGAACTGGATACCACCACACAGAACTGGATACCACCACACAGAACTGGATACCACCACACAGAACTGGATACCACCACACAGAACTGGATACCACCACACAGAACTGGATACCACCACACAGAACTGGATACCACCACACAGAACTGGATACCACCACACAGAACTGGATACCACCACACAGAACTGGATACCACCACACAGAACTGGATACCACCACTCATTACTGAATACCACCTCGACGTAAACAGGGCCGCGGGTGGAAGACCATCTCACCCAGTCCTGCCGTGCCAGACAATCACACCTCGGCAGGAATGGACAAGTAGGCAGCACCCTTTGCACTGGATTCCCAGACGTCTCAAAGCTCAATCGATATCACCTATCAAAGATCGATCCCACATTTCAAAGCTGTCTCACCTTTCAGAGCTAGGACCCAGGTTTGAATTGATACTGTGTCCCCAGCCAGCCATCAGCCACCATGCTACCTTTCTTCACTGATCACACGATGAAGAGAACAAGATCATCTAAACCCATCACACGATAGAAGGAGCAAGATCTCATGAACTGATCACGGTTTAAAGCTCGGTTTCACCCATACTTGAATCGCCTTCCAAAGCTGTGTCCCACATTTTAAAGATGGGTCAAAGCTGGGTCTCAACCTTCAAAGTTGAGTCTCACCTTCAAAGTTGAATCTCATCTCAAAGCTGAAACAAACCTTCAAAGCCGAAACAAACTTTCAAGGCTGAGTCTCACCTTCAAAGCTGAGTCTCAATTTTAAAGCTGAGTCTCACCTTCAAAGCTGAGTCTCACCTTCAAAGTTGAGTCTCACCTTCAAAGCTAAGTTTCACCTTCAAAGCTGAGTCTCACCTTCAAAGCTGAGTCTCACCTTCAAAGCTGAGTCTCACCTTCAAAGCTGAGTCTCACCTTCAAAGCTGAGTCTCACCTTCAAAGCTGAGTCTCACCTTCAAAGCTGAGTCTCACCTTCAAAGCTGAGTCTCACCTTCAAAGCTGAGTCTCACCTTCAAAGCTGAGTCTCACCTTCAAAGCTGAGTCTCACCTTCAAAGCTGAGTCTCACCTTCAAAGCTGAGTCTCACCTTCAAAGCTGAGTCTCACCTTCAAAGCTGAGTCTCACCTTCAAAGCTGAGTCTCACCTTCAAAGCTGAGTCTCACCTTCAAAGCTGGGTCTCACCTTCAAAGCTGAGTCTCACCTTCAAAGCTGGGTCTCACCTTCAAAGCTGAGTCTCACCTTCAAAGCTGAGTCTCACCTTCAAAGCTGAGTCTCACCTTCAAAGCTGAGTCTCACCTTCAAAGCTGAGTCTCACCTTCAAAGCTGAGTCTCACCTTCAAAGCTGAGTCTCACCTTCAAAGCTGAGTCTCACCTTCAAAGCTGAGTCTCACCTTCAAAGCTGAGTCTCACCTTCAAAGCTGAGTCTCACCTTCAAAGCTGAGTCTCACCTTCAAAGCTGAGTCTCACCTTCAAAGCTGAGTCTCACCTTCAAAGCTGAGTCTCACCTTCAAAGCTGAGTCTCACCTTCAAAGCTGAGTCTCACCTTCAAAGCTGAGTCTCACCTTCAAAGCTGGGTCTCACCTTCAAAGCTGAGTCTCACCTTCAAAGCTGAGTCTCACCTTCAAAGCTGAGTCTCACCTTCAAAGCTGAGTCTCACCTTCAAAGCTGAGTCTCACCTTCAAAGCTGAGTCTCACCTTCAAAGCTGAGTCTCACCTTCAAAGCTGAGTCTCACCTTCAAAGCTGAGTCTCACCTTCAAAGCTGAGTCTCACCTTCAAAGCTGAGTCTCACCTTCAAAGCTGAGTCTCACCTTCAAAGCTGAGTCTCACCTTCAAAGCTGATTCTCACCTTCAATGCTGAGTCTCACCTTCAAAGCTGAGTCTCACCTTCAAAGCTGAGTCTCACCTTCAAGGCTGAGTCTCACCTTCAAGGCTGAGTCTCACCTTCAAAGCTGAGTCTCACCTTCAAAGCTGAGTCTCACCTTCAAAGCTGAGTCTCACCTTCAAAGCTGAATTTAACCTAAATCTAACTTACGAAGCTGCGGCTTAACTTTCAAAGCTGAGGCTCACCTTCAAAATTGAGTCTCACCTTCAATGCTGAGTGTCACTTTCAAAGTTGAATCTACAGCAAAGCTAAGTCTCACCTTGAAAACTGAATCTTACCTTAAAAACTGAATCTCACTTTCAAAGCTGAATCTACCATCAAGTTGAATCGCACCTTCAAAGCTGAGTCTCATATTCAAAGCTGAGTCTCATATTCAAATATGAGTCTCACATTCAAAAATGAGTCTCACCTTCAAAGTTGACTCTCACCTTCGAAGCTAACTCCGACTGTCACCTTAAAGCTGAGTCTCACCTTCAAAGTTGAGCCTCACCTTCAAAAGTAAATCTCACCTTCAAAAGTAAATCTCACCTTCAAAACTTCAAAGTTGAATCTAATATTCGAAGCTGAGTCTCACCTTCAAAAACGAATCTCACCGTCTCACGAATCGCACCCTAAACCTTCAAAGCTGAGGCTCACCTTCAAAGCTAGATTTCACCTTGAAAGCTGAATCTTACCTTAAAAGCTGAATCTACCATCAAAGTTGAATCTAACCTTCAAAGCTGTGTCTCATATTCAAAGCTGAATCTAACCTTCAAAGATGAATTTAACCTTCAAAACTGAGTCTCACTTTTAAAGCTAACTCTGATCCACCTTCAAAGTTGAGTCTCACTTTCGAAGTAAAGTCTCACCGTCGAAGCTGAGTCTCACCTTCAAAGCTGAATCTAACCTTCAAAGCTGAGAGTCTCGCCTTTAAAACTGAATCTCAACGTCAAAGCTACATCTCACCTTCAAATGAACTCTACCTTCAAAGCTAAGTCTTACCTTCAAAGCTGATCTCACCTTCAAAGCTGAATGTTACCTTAAAAGCTGAAACTCACATTCAAGGCTAAACTCCTACATTTCAAAGATGGTTCCCACATTTCGAAGTTGGGTCCACATTTCAAAGATGGGAGGTAGGTTCCACCTTTCTAAGCTGCATCCCACCTTTCAAAAAAGGGTCTCACAATTCAACATCTTTGAAGACTGGGTCTTACCTTTTAAAAATGAGTCACACTTTTCAAAGTTGGGTACCACCTTTCAAAGCAGGGTCATATTCAAAGCGGGATCTCGCCTTTCAAAACTGGGTTTCACCTTCTAAAGATGGGTCCCACTTTTGAAAGTTAGATCCAACCTTTCAAACCTGGGTTCCACCTTTCAAAGCTGGTTCTCGTTTTTTAAAGACAGGTCCCACCTCTCAATTTTGGGTCCCACCTTTGTAACAAGATGAGGTTCGCCATGCCAGCGTCCATGGGAACACCCGAACGGTTGAAACTCCTTCTCCCTAGCTAGCTCCGAATAAGAATAGGTGTTAACTTCAGAGCATACTATTAGGCTTGAGCAGGACGGCGACCACCTGTTCGGCGAACACCGTGGCGAACCGAACAATTATATGTTTTTTGGCCTAAAGTGTTCAGGGAAAACACGTTCGTGTTCGCCCGAACATGTTCGCATTCGGTTCGCCGCGGCTGGCCGAGCCACGACGAACACAAACACGTTCATGTTCGTCTGAGGGTGTCAACGAACACAAAAGTGTTCGCCGCCGCGACCAACATTTTTAGGTCGCGGGACATTCAGTTTGAGCTCAAACCTTGACCATCCTCCCACCCACAGCCCATACTCCCACCAGCAACACTAAGCCCCAGCCTAAACTACACAAATAGGGTAGCGTAGTTAGTAGGGAGAATAGATGGGCTTTATAGTGCCATTTGGGGTTTAGGCCAACGGGAATCCACCAACCCATGCTGAAATCGTGGGCAAAATTAATATTAAGGCCAGATTAGGGCTGTACACTGGTTAATGTGACTATATCGAGGGCTCTGACATGCGAGCACGAACATGTTCGCCAAGAACATGTTCGTGCTCGCGGCGAACATGAGGGTGTTCGCCCCTAGAGGCGAACAGCGAACACCCTTTTCACTGAAAGTGTTCGCGGCGAACCGAACACTGTTCGGTTTGCCCAGGTGACATGTTCGCCCCTGGCGAACATGTTCGTGTTCGCCCCCTGCTCATGCCTACATACTATCTTATCATCATCAAATATTAGAAACTACCAGAATCCAACAGGGCATGGCATCGAGGCACTATGCAAAAATTTCATGCGGAAAGCGTGGCGATGCGGTTTTCCTTCCGAGCCGCGCGTCCTTCTTCCTAGCATAAATATCTCTCTCTTAATCTTGTTGTATCATCCTAGGATCGACTTCTGATTCTATCTTCTTGGAATCAATCTTGAATCTTCTCTCATCAATGAAACAAGGCTATGGCGCGCTGCCGCGCACGGCGCGGCTGGCCTTGCCGGGCATGGCAAGTAGGGTGAGCTGCGCCGTAGCTAGAGAAAGAACGTTGCAGCGGAAGAAAGATAATCTACTAAAGCCTAGCTCCAGAAATGTAGACGAGAGAGTTGAGGAGAGAAGATTTAAGATTGATTCTAAGATAGAATTAGAAGTCGATCTCGGGATAATACAACAAGATTCAAAGATAGATATTTATGCTAGGAAAAAGGACGCGCGGCTCGAAGGAAAACCGCATCGCCACGCTTTCTGCATGGCATCATGGCATAGTGCCTCGATGCCACGCCCTGCTGGATTCTGGTAGCTTCTAATAGCTGATAATGATAAAATAGTATGCTCCGAGGCTAACACCTATCCTTATTCGGAGCTAGCCAAGGAGAGGGAGTTTCAACCGTTCGGGTGTTCCCATGCACGCTGGCATGGCGAACCTCATCTTGTTACAACCTTTCATAGCTCGGTCCCACCTTTCATAGCTAGGTCCCACCTTTCAAAGGTGAGTCTCACATTCCAAAGCACACAGTTCCCCGTATAAGATGGGTTCCACCTTTCAAAGATGGGTCCCACCTTGAAAAGTCCCACTTTTCAAGTAATATTTCAAAGTTGAGTCATACCTTTCAATAGGCTTGAGCAAATCCCCGAACGCCGTTCGGTTCGCCTCGAACATGTTCGAGGCGAACCGAACAGGCTTTTTTTTTCGCCTAATTTGTTCGGGGCGAACGTGTTCGGTGTTCGGCCGAACACGTTCGCCGTTCGCCTTTGACCTTTGGCCACGGTATGCCGAACACGAACATGTTCGTGTTCGACGGGGGGGGGCGACGAACACCAAAATGTTCGCGTCAAATTTGGCCGCGACCAAGGTCGCGGCCGATTTGTGTTTGAGCTCATTTCTTGAGCTCAAACACAAAACGACTTTAGCGCTTAGCCCACCCTCCCACAACCGTCATAGCCTTGCGGTTTTAAGGGCCACTGCACTCCGTTCATGAGATTTAACACGGACATTTCATCTAACTAGTCCGTAGCTTATGGAAATTTCATCAACATTAAGGTTGGTAGCTAGAGGATCAAGCTTCTAGCGATCAATTCTGTAGTTGTAGTGGCGGGCTTTTCTCCGTGCCGGAAGTAACTATTAGGTGAATTAGGACCGTGCTATCCGTGGCACACGACCGTTACTCGTTCCGGTTTTAGGGTTTTAGGGTTTAGGGTGGAGTTATGGCTTCTGGCCAGGGAGGATCTGCAGAACGAGGTGCAGGCATTAGTCAGGGCGGTACACCAGGTTCTCCACCACGACCTATGAAGGGGCGAGTAGGGGACGGACCTGCAGGAGCCGGTGCTTGTTTCGTCGGGGGGTTTCTTTCCGTAGCGGCGCCGACATCCCGTCAATCGTTAGCTAGGTCCCACTTTTCAAAGTTGGATCTTATCTTAGAAATTGGACCCAACCTTTCAAAGTTGGGTCTCACCTTTGAAGTTGGGTCCTACCTAGCTGTGTCCCACCTTTCAAAGATGGGTCCACATTTCAGATACGAGTCCCACCTCTCAAAGCTGAGTTCCACATTTGAAAGGTATGTTCCACCGTCCAAAGCCAGATCCCACCTCTCAAAGCTGATTGCCACTTTTTAGAGCTGGTTCTTACTATTCAATGTTGGGTCCCACGAGGTCTCACCTTTCAAAGGTCCGTCCCACATTTCAAAGATGGGTCCCACCCTTCAAAGGTAGGCCCCACCTTTCAAAGATGGACCTCACCTTTCAAAGGAGTTCACCTATCAGAACTGGATTCCACCTTTCAATGTTCGATCCACGATCCAACATTATAAAACTGGGTCCCCCTTTCAAAGTTGGGACCCACCTTCTAAAGAAGGGTTCTACTGATCAAAGTTGGGTCCCAGTCTCAAAAACGGATCCCATATTTCAAAACTGGATTCCACCCGTCAAAGCTGGATCCCACAAATCAAAGTTGAATACCACCAGATCTCACTTTTCAAATCAAAAGTCAGTCCCACATTTCAGAAATGGATCTCACATTTCAGCTGTGTCCCACCTTTCAAAACATCTTTCAAAACTGGTTCCCACCTTCTAATACCAGTACATACCTCAGCGAGAATGGGTCCGTAGACGGCGCCCTTGCACTGAGCGCGGTTGTGGTCGAGCCACTCACACGCCTGCTTCAGCTCCCTGTCACCCGCCCGCTCTATTCGCCGGTTGCGACTGTTGGCCACCTCGTGCATGCTGGTGAGGGAAGGAGAGGGAGAGGGGAGAAGGGGGGGGGGAGAGGGAGAGGGGAGAGGAGTTGGGAGGGGGAGAGGGAGAGGGGAGAGGAGTTGGGAGGGGGAGAAAGGTGGGCATTGAGACGTCTCGAAATTTGCTCTATAACTGGTTGAACTGCTGGTGGTGGGTGTGGGGGGAGGAAATGTGATGTGACAACTGCAGAGGAGAAAGCGAGGATAAAGGGAACGAGACACCCTCTCACTGACCTCCCTTCAGGCCCTGACCCTAAACCCTAAAGCATAAGCATTTAACATTAAAGCATTCGACTCAGTTGGTTGTGGAGCAAATTCTATATCTGGTATTACGAAGCGAAAAGGCTTGCACCATATCACAAATGCTTGTGCGTCAACACATTCACGATGGCAAATAGGTTGGGCAAGTGATCAACCTTTGCCCATCCAGCCTGAATGTGGAGGACCCACGCTATAGGCCCTCCCGATCCTGCTACGACCACCGGATGTCTGCATCATAGCAGCCAAACTTAGATCCAGCCCAGCATATACAATCGGAACCCTTTTCACCAACTGCCTCCAACTTGCTCAGCAACAATAACCCAGTCCTCCCCCAAACTGCTCCTCAGCAGCACAACTCCACCCCCCCCACTCACCCTCCCCCACTTCCCCCCCTCTCACCCTCACACCCCCCCTCTGACACTCCACTCTCCTCCCCCTTCTCACCCCCTCTCACCCCCTCTCACCACCTATCACCCCTTCTCACCGTCGCTCCACGCGTCCCATCTGCTCCCTCAGAACGCTCATCTGCTGCTCCAGCTGCCGCCCCTCGCGCTCCTTCTCCCCCGCCTGCATCCGCAACTCCCTCCCTCGTTTCCCCAGCGAATCCTGCCACCGGCCAAGACGAGGGACCATGAAAGGAACGGAAAAAAGGGAGCGGGTTGTGAGACGCCGAAAAGAAAACACACACACACAAAGGCAGGGGTTGTTGGACTGAACGTCGAGGAAGGAGTGGCAGGCAAGCAAGCAGGCACTAAAGCAGGACATTTGCCATGCGCCATGTGCAAGCTGGCCTCACGGTTTCAACTTCCAACCTCCACCATTGGCTTCACACTCACGAATACCCTCGTCACCGTTCCACCTCTCACTTTGCCTGGCTGGGCTGGAACAGAGCTGCCAGTAGTTCCTGCAGCTCTGCCCGCACTTGCACTAGTTCCTGCAGCTCTGCACCTTCCTGTGCGCGAGCTTTCCCAAGAACACGCGCACCCTCCCACTCAATCCATCACCCTCATCCATGATTTCATGCCCCACGTCCCAGCCTCCCGCATCATGCACCACAGAAGCCATGGGTGATTCCACTTCCACTTCTGGCTGGGTTGCTCTACCCAAGGTCCTCTCCCCATTTCCCATCACGCACCACAGCAGCCGTGGGTGGTTTCACCTCCGGCAGGGTGGCGAGCTGAACCTGCAGCTGCTGCTGCTCTACCCGAGGTTGCCCCTACCCACAGTTTCATAACGCCGCACGCACGCCTTGTGCTCCCTCTGCCCCCTAACCATCACGCACCACAGCTGCCGTGGGTGGTTCCACTTCCGGTAGGGCGGCGAGCTGAACCTGCAGCTGCTGCACCTCCTCCTGCGCCCTGGCCAGCCGCTGCTCGCGGGTCGCCTCGAACCTCCGCGCATTCACCACGTCCCGCTGCCTCTCCACCGCCTGGTGGCCCTGTGGGAGCACGCAGGGCGAGCAAGTGTGCAGTGAACAGTGTACGGCGTGAGAAGCGATTTTAAGATAGGCTGCCTTCTCTTGCCTTCAGCACCTCTTCCCTCGGGCACGTCCCGCTGCCTCTCAACCGCCTGCCTTATCTGTGAGACCAGGAAGGGCGTGCAGGTGTGAGTTGAGTATGCAAGTTTGGGAAGTCGACCTAAGCACATCAATACTATCCTTTGACACCCTTCACTTCACACTAGCTGCTCAAACCTCCCTCCATTGCCCTCACCACATGCTCAGTGCTCACTCCTTCCCCCCGTTGTTCTCACCACCTCTCACGCTCAATCTACCTCCCCCCATTCCTTATTCCTCCTCACCAGCTGGTCACTCACTCTCCTTCCCGCCATTCCTTATTGCTACTCACCAGCTGGTCGCTCTCTTCTGCCAGTTCCCGCAGCTTCCTCTCCCTCGCCTCGTTCGCACGCCCTATCTTCGCCACCAGCGATGCAAGCCCCGCACGCCTCTCCTTCAACGCTCTGCAGGGAGGAGGGGAAGTGAAGAAAGATGGGGAAAATGTGGGGGGCAGGGAGATTGAGGTCAGGGAGTGGTGGCGAATGGGGTGGTTGGCAGGGAGGATAGTATAATGCAAACCAACAACCTGTAGCTCGCGACCGATAACTGGTAACCACGTAACATCATCTAACACTCAGCACTCACACGAGGGGGTCTCTGGCGGCCATGACTTGTGTCTGCAGTTCGTCCCTCTCTTTGTGCCTCGCCTCCACTGCTGCCTCCATCTCCCTCACACGCCGCTTCACCTGCTCGTACTTGAGCCATGGCACCTTCTTCTTCATCAGCGCTACCTGTGGTGAGAGGAGGATGGGACAGAGAGTCGAGGGAGGAGAGAGGGGAGCAGGCAACCAAAGTGCATCAGAGGTCGCACACACCAATGAAACCAATTCAATCCCTAATCACACTTGGCGGTCACTACAAAGCCTACACGTGCACGGCACCACACCACACCCCTACCCCTCCTCCTTGTGCTCATCCCACTCCACGCCCACACCCTCACCTCCTTGAGAATGGCCTCCCTGCGTTGCACCTTCTCCACATCCACCTCCACCTGCGCGTTCGCTTTCTGCAGCTTCCCCAACTGCCCCTCGTGTGACACCAACGTCTGCTCATGGGCGCAGGAATGCATGGGTTCGATCGGATCGAACCCAAGTACGCGGCAGAAACGTACAGTTGAAATCACAGGCGTAGCTTCGTACGCTCTTCAAGAGATTTGAAACGGGCTCATTCGGGACAAACCGAGTGTGAGGACGCGATGTGCAATGAAAAGGACAACCGTAGCTCCATCTGACCGCATGCACACAGCAGGAAAGATAACCACCCCAACCCCATGTCACTCACAGCATGCAGGGTGGCGAGGGCGTCCTGCTGGTCTTTGAGGAAGGCGTGCTGCTGGGACAGCTGTGGGTCGCCCACTGCCCTCTGCGTCTCCTCCAGCAGCTGTATGGGTGACATGCCCGCGAACGCACTCACCCGGTCCTGGGGGAGGAACTGTGGGCGAGAACAGGTGAGGGAGGGGAGGGATGGCGAAGGGAGATGAGGTTTGATCCATGGGGGTACACTAGCAGCTGCACCGGTGACATGCCCGCGAACGCACACACGCAGTCCTGGGGGAGGAACTGTGGGGCGGGGTTGAGTGGAAGGGGAGAGGCGGATGGAATGGGTAACGGGGGGTGCGGGAGATTGGTGAATGGGGATCCAGAGGCAGCTGCACTGTTGAGAAGCGAGGGGTTGGAAAGGAGGGTGACAAAAGAGCAGAAAAGGAAGAATTAACTGGGGGTGGAGAGGGAGGGAGTTAACCAGTCTGGGGAGACACGAGTACAGATGGGAGGCATGTGTGTAGTCAGGACGCATGACTTGGGGAAGAGGGGAGAACGAGGCCTTGCAAAAAGGAGGTATGAGAATGTTGAAGCGGTAGAAATTGCTCCACCCAGAGCAATCCCTACCGCCCTTCCATCCCTCGCCCACAAACCCCCGCCACAAGTGCTTGGCTTCCTGTGTGAGGTTGAAGCGCCTCAAGAACGAGAAACATCTGCTGGGTGCCCCACTTGCCTGTGTGAGGTTGAAAACCGCTTTTGAGGCGCCCATAACTCTTGAGGCGCTCATAGCTTTTGAGGCGCCGCACAGTGTGTGTGTGCCCCACTGCACTTGCCTGTGTGAGGTTGGAGATCTGAATGTTGAAGTGCTTCATGCACTCCTGCACCTGCTCCCCCCGCATCTCTTGCCCTGCCCAGCAGGGGAAGTGTATGATAATACGGGGAGGAGGAATGCATTACACAGAGGCAAACCCAACTAAAGATGGCTGTACAGTTCTTGGGAAGCCAAGGCATGCGTATGGCATGCCACGCCACGCCTGTCATGGCATGGCATGTCAGATCTAGAGTTCAATAACGCCCCAGATCCCCCCTGAGAACCCAACCCCAAAGGCTTTCCAAAACACAGCACCCACACCATTGACAAGCCAGTCGGTGCGAGTCGCAGTGGAAATTCTGCACGTGACATGCTTTTTGAGTCGACTGGAAAGCCATACCATCGAGCAGCCAGTCGGTTCGGTTCTCAATGGAGATACGGCGGGTGACGTGCACCTCCTCCCCCACCACGTCCCCTCGCAGCACAATGCTGATCTCGGCATTGCGCTCCCCCCGCTGCACAAACTCTCCCAAATGCGCCGCCCGCCCCAGCATCTGCCACCCAGCAGAGAGAGGAGGGGGAGGAGGGGGGGAGGGGGCGGGGAAGGGGCAGGGGATGGGGAGGGGGGAGAGGATTGGGGGAATAGGTGAGATTTGCAGGGGACGTCTGAGAAATCTCAAAGGCAAGCCAAGCCAGGCTGAAAGTACCGAACCGAAAACTCCTTCATCCGTTCCACCATCCATCTGCTCCAAAAAGTGAAAGTCTGAGCTCTTGCCCAACCCCTTGGGCGCACAGCGGGTAGGGCTTGGTGGAGAGAACTCAAGGTAACCATTGCTCTTGATGTTTCTATCTCAACCTGAACCTGATCTTTGGAGGCAACGGGTCGAGCAAGAGCTCGCTCGCCTGCGCCATAGGCCTGGGGCTTGGGGGTAAACCCAAGGTAACCACCCACTGTGCTTGCTCGTTCTATCCGCCTGAACATGATGCACAGTGCGTGGTTACCTTGGGTTTTCTGTCGAGCCCCAACCCGACGGCGTAGACGAGGGAACGTTTGCCCGACCTGATGGGCTGGGATGAAGCATCAGGTTCACTTCAACATAGAACACGAGCGCACTGATTGGTCACCTTGGGTTCGCCCCCCAGCCCCAGCTTGATGGCACAGAGGGAGCTCTTGCCGGGCCAATTGGGCCCCACGAGAAGGTTGAGGCTAAGGGTCTCTGCCTGAAATCACTGGCTCAGTTCAGTCTACAGGGGAAAGAGGCGGCGCAGCGGTTACCTTGGGTTCACCGCCCAGCCCCAGGCCGATGGCGCAGACGAGGGAGCTCTTGCCGGAGCCGTTGGGCCCCACGATGAGGTTGAGGCGCGGCGAGGGACGCGCTGAGATGGACGCATACGTCATGAAGTGCTGCACCTGCACCAATAGGATGTTGCCAGGCTGGAACCCGTCCTCGCCTCT
This sequence comes from Closterium sp. Naga37s-1, assembly GCA_947471745.1. Classification (NCBI taxonomy): domain Eukaryota; kingdom Viridiplantae; phylum Streptophyta; class Zygnematophyceae; order Desmidiales; family Closteriaceae; genus Closterium; species Closterium sp. Naga37s-1. The sequence continues at coordinate 575,821 of CANJKZ010000034.1, forward strand.
GATTGGTGGAGGGTGAGGAGGGAGGGGCGTGGGGGGTGTGGAGAAGGTGAGGAGAGGGCTGTCGGGCTGAAGTAATCTCCACCAGCCATGAGGTTTGTAGGAGGAGGGGGGAGATTCATGTGACGTGAGGACAGAGGTGGGTGCGCGCGGAGGAAGGGGGGGGAGGGGGTAGGGGGAGGGAGAGGGAGAGGGGGGGAAAGGGAGAGGGGGGGGGAGGGGTGGAGGGTGGAAGGTGGGAAGAGGTGGTCAAGAAGAGAGTCGTGGAAGGAGCAGGCACCGTCAGTACTGTGACGACATCTGCCACTAGAAGTCCACTTCTGAGGCGCCTTATAAGTAGTACCGTGGCATGGCGCCTAAGAGATAGTACCGTGGCATGGCGCGAGGGGTTGAAACTGTTGCCTGTGTCGGGGTGCCTTCAGGTCCGCCCCGATCCTCCCCCATACCATACGGGGTAACCGGAAATTCTGCATCTTCTTCAGGCTCGGCGCGCTCTCGAGCGCGAGGCTGGGTGCTAGGTCCGGCAGCCTGCCAATCCCGAACGCATTCGTCTGATTCGTAACTGGCATCAGCCTCGGCATGGTAGTCCACGCTGCTTTCAACCACTTTTTCCTTGCCCTTGCTGAGACGCCTTGCGCGAGAGATCCTTTCCAGCTCCGCCACGTCAGCCGCCTCCATTCCATCTTCCGCGGCCTCGTCGGTTTCCTGGTCAACGGGGCTCGCGGATCGCTCTCGCTGCACCACGTCAGCGGGCTGCTGCGAAGCGGAAGGATCGCCGCTGTTCACGCCTCCCTTCCCTAGCCGCTTGCTCCGGCGAGTCCCGCCTCCATCTGACCCGTTCATCTCCGCACGGCGGCCATCCCGCCGTTCACGCGTACTTTGCGGTTCGCCGTCGTCGCCGCTGTCCTCCGCGTGTTCTCTCTGCGCGCGTCGTCCTACCTCCGCAACTACCTCCTCAACCTCCGCACATCGCACGAAGAAATGAGGCTTCCAGCAGTTAGCTGGAAGCTTTCCGGGTGACGCTCGATTTCGTGGGTCCCGCGCTTCTGCTTGCAATACGGGGGGGTAATTATTGGGCAACAGAACCAACCTGCTGTCAACTTGGGGTTAGCCGAAACCAACCTGCGAGGCGACAGCAGTGTAATATTCACGCATCGCATGTCAGTTGGGGCGAGCAGTTCGAGTTCGTTACCATCAGACCCGAAAACGACACCCTCGCACATGCGAGACTAGTTCAGTTGCGCTGTAACCACACGTGTAACAATATTTCGTGTTACACCCAAAAGACAAAACTGCGAAAGTTTAAAGAATTTTCTGATAATTGCTCGAAGTTATTTGTTACTGAACGGAAAGGTGATAATGGGAACCGAATATAATCAAGATAAATACACTGCTCAAAAAAGAACACTAAAGGAAATCGATATTCATATGACAAATCGACCATTCATTATCGTAATTCCAAATCATGAATATAATGGTTAGCATACCAAACAAACATTAAAACTATAATAAATTAGCGTTATTTAAAAACATTACATCCAATAGGGACGCTACAGCTGCTACAACTCTACTACAGTTCTACAGTGACTACTAAAAACAACTACACCTACGCTACAGTTCTACACTAATGACCACTCGGCTAATTCTACAGATCCTCTACAACAATCCAATCCTTAACAATGACATCTCCGAAATAATAATAGCCACTCACCAAAGGAACACTTTTATGACGGACCCAGTTCTCAACCTGGGCCTTTCTCTTAGTCATTTCGCGGGTGTTAGACTCGGAGTCTGGGAACATGCTGCTTCGTTCCCGAGAGAGCATCTCAAACTCCACCTGCCAAACACAAAATGCATCATAGATGAGACAAGATAAAAAATACAAAGATTCCAGTTATCAGCATGGATACTCACAGCAACCAGGGTGTAGCAGAGCTGATCAATGCTGAGAGAGAAGACACCACCCTCCTTCTTCTGCCACTTGCTTGCAGCGGCTAAAAAAGCCTCGCTACAAAATGGCTTATCGTCGACAGCATGCCATGGTAGGCCAAATTCCTCTGGAAAAACAACCCCAAGTGTCAGACCAGAATGATTTTACGCCGTTAATGAACTCGATTAAATGGACTCTTACCAGAGACGCAAGCTCGCGCGTAAGCTCGCCGATCTTCAAGGGAATCCTTGACAGCTTTGCCGTCAGGGTACTTAAGAAGGGGGAAGGTTGCGAGCCGAGACTTGTTCCCAACCTTCCCTCGGCGACTGTTGCAAACTTCCAAGCATTTCTTCGCCCACTCCCCCTTCTTCCAATAGTCGTTGAACTTGCCGAAATCCTCTGGCTCCAGCGCAACGTGCACAACGACGACAGCTTTAAACTGATCCTCATTAGGGTAGACAACACGCTGCGACACGTCAGACCCCCTGAGAAGATCGTCGCAGGCCTTCTTGCAAGCATCCTGCGAGTAGAACAACATCTGGTTATAACATTGCACAGAAACAGAAATATTCAAACACATAAAAACATCGAACTTACTTCCATCGTCTTCTCGTTGCACCAACTCGGTTGATGCACGATCGCAAGCAGGTTCTTGACGGTTGTAGCCAAGGTCTGCTGGATTTCGTCGGCTACACGAAGGCGGTTTTCAATGCGCAGCATCAGAGTCCGAACGTCCTTCAGCTCGCCACGTATCGCAACGTCGATATGGTTATACGAGTTGGCCTCGGGGTGATGCACGTCACGATCTGACGTGGGCACGGCTGGAAACATCAGGGTGATAGAAACAAAGAAAACAAAGTTCATAAAACAAAAACAAGTAGCGGGACAAAGATGAAACCTGCGATCGAATGGCACATTTAACGGTTGAACAATAAAATAACATATACAAACATACCGCCAGTGCGAGGAGATGCGACAACATTTGTTGCTGCGCCACGTTGAGCAAGCGGTGCCGTGGCGTTCGAACCGTTGTAAGGAGATGCATCGTTGTCCGCGGTGTGTTCGACCTCGGTGTGTTCGGCAGCAAGGGCCCCGAGGTCTTGCAGAGGTGGCGGCTCCTGAGGCAGATTGCTGGCGTTACCCACCTGATGGGCCGGGATGGAATTTCTACGAGGGACAGATGATGGGCTACCGAGCTCATACCCTTCGAGCCTCCTGTTGGATGTACGAGATCGCTTGCGCTGCAGCTCCATGATTTCCGCTGGTACGCCAACCGCCATGGTTGCAGAAGCGCCCACTCACAGGCTTAGAGCATGAAGCTGAAAATCGGGACAAGAAATAGCTAGATGAGGAGGATGGATGAGAAGCTCGGCTGGGACGCAAGCTTCTTGGAACCAAAACACAAGGGAAACGTTTGTTTGGTTTGTCTTGTCAGCTAGATGACCCTTGAGCTATTAAAAAAGCTAAGTATACCACTCCCACGCTTTGCAAGAACAGTTCCTATTTTCGCTTAGCTTAAACTTTTGACGGAGGTACCTGGTATTGGTACCAGCTTTTCGGCTTGTTTAGATCTATAGGGAGTACAGGCAAATTTTAATTTCGACCAATCTCTTTATGGTCTGTTTGAAAACCAACTAGTCTTTCGAATGCTCCAAAACAATACACCCAGCGCTAACAGTGTACCGTATCTGGCAGGGTATGAAACAAAAACATCGAATTTTACAACGCGACAACAAGACCGCTAAACAAGGACAGTTCAGCGAGCAGGACGGTGCAACAAGCAAAGTGGAGCAGCATGCGTGGCGAGCGAGGCACGGAAGTTCTCGAAGCTGACAGCATGCCAGCGAAGCTGGCAGCATGTCAGCGAGGCGGGCGCATGTTCTGCAGCACGAATGTGGACAGCGGACGGGTGAAGTGTTGATGCCTGTCACGAGGGAACGTTAGTTCAAGTCCGGATACACTCAACGTTTCCCACGTCCAAAACTCTAGGAGTGTACTCCCGTTTCGCTGTGGCGTCACTTTTAGACAGGGAAACACTGTTGTTGCCACAGAGTTATCCTTCGACGTGTTAAGTGTTCGCAGGTGTGTGTCGAAAACAAAACACTCGGCTAAACAGTGTCGCAAATACACGTCACACACGTCGTCTGGTGCGTACTAGAAAGCGGACCAAAAGGTTTTCGGACTGAGAGAAATATGTAATAAATCAAACCAAAGAACAAATTCACAACCACGCCGCCATAGCACAACGGTGCA